>OVBE01009946.1:0-15514 GCA_900406425.1 Iberis pinnata
AAATACATGCTTAAAACCCTAATTACATAACTTTAACCTAATGGGCCGCAAGTTGGATAGCCCATATTGTCAGGTCGGCCCATTTAGCTTCTGTCTTCCTGGGTCCATCTTCTTCTCCACGTCGGCGCCTAGCTGGGCCTTGTGTCGAAATGGACTTTTAGNGGTGCCAAACCTGGTATCAACACCTAGGAACTCGATTTCTAGGATGTGATTGTTCGTCTTCAGTTTCCGTGAACAGGGATCTGCTGGGAAGAACAAACTAATAACAAGTTGGTCTGTAAACTGACATGATGCGGCATGAGTTCTCAACCGCCTGAGTATCGTCTGTTGCATGCATCGGAGTCTGGTACTCTGATTTTGTTGGTGAGGAGATTGCCATTGGCGATGCTGGTGGTAACAACCTGATAGATTGAGATGCTTCTACAGTGTAGAAAAAGATCTGAAGATCCGCAAGAAATTGCTCCAAGTTCTCCATCTTGATTTTCACAGTACAAACCTTAATTTTTCGAGAGAAAGAAAGGAAAACAGAGAGACAACAAGGGAAACAAGAAGTTTGAATGATTAGATTACGATTATCGTTCCAACTCCCTTCTTGATGTATCCCTTGAAATCTGGAACAGCCCTTCATCTCCTTTTTCTTTGCCAAATGGGACTTTGGGCCTGAGACAACTTAACACACACATCAAACACATTCGGCAAAGCCCAAGATAAATCAAGTTAACATGCTACGATCACAGTTCTGATTTCATTAACCAATATGACATATTTCAATCATGGTAGCTTAACAGAGTGACCCATATATGCAATTGTGACCATGTCAGTCTAGTTATCATAATGAAGTATAATTATGTATAAAAAGCAGAAGAGTGAGTCAGTTGAGCCAGCTTTTTATCAGAGCAATTAGACAGTACTCTGATTAAGATGTTCTTTCTGTGATTCATACCTCTGTTTGGTGACATCGTGTGTAATAACCCTCATCTAGACCTAAGAAATATCCAAGAGAAATTAGAGAAACTGGCCAAAGTCTAATGGAATGGACCATGGCCGAGAAATACGTATAAAGCCAAAAAATAAGTCAAGATGACCCAAGCTAGATTAAAATGGCCAAATGAAGGATCCTTTGAGTGATTCCTTATTTAAATCTTACGATCAAAAATATAAATAAGATTATGCAAGCTAAAGGAAAAGTTTAGCCGAGAAAGTTGAAATTGCCGAAAAACTACATTTTCGGTAAAATAAGGGATTTAGGCCATTTATGGGAGAAGGTCTAGTAGAGTGATTAAGTGAGGGAATAAATTTAGAATTAGTGGATATACTAGAATTTTAAAAAAAAACTTAGAAGAAAAATGGACCAATGGGAAGCCAACACCACCTACTTACACAAAGATCGTCTGGAATGGCTCGGTTCGGTAACTTGAATATTTCCGTAAAATTAAGGATGAGTGAGCGACCAACTTAAGTCTTTTATATGACTTAAAAATGGTTATATATGAGTTTAAATAACTGGGGAATCAAAACTTTACACCTCCTACTTGAAGCATCAACCAATAAGCTAGTTTTGAATCTATGGACATGATTGGACAAAATGGTGAGTTCTAAAGCTACCCACGAGTTCATGGCATCTAAAACTGATTAAGAGTGATTCAAGGATGTGGTGGTAATCCTACAGAATCTCCCCAACCTTCTCTTACACCTCATGCTTCCTTAGATGCTTCTAGAATGGCTTAGGTGTCATTTTCCTACAAGGCTATTTTAAGCAAGCTTGCTGTCCAGACCAAGTGGCGACCTCCTGGGTGTTTTGCTGGCATAAAGTAAACCTTGTGATGGAGGTGGAATCACCACAGTTCGCCACCAATCAGACCTTCCACCTCTTGGACACATGTTGGTCATATAAGCCATCTTGGTGTCTCATTTGCTACGTGTCACACAAAGGGAGAGTCTTGGTGTCTAGCCATGCCACCAAGATTATTATTACACACCTCCTGCTTTTCTAAATCCCTATATAAGGGAGACGTCGAATCCATTTCCAAACCACACCAAAACTTCAACTGAAAACCTTAGTAAAGAGAGAAAGTGTTCTAAAGCTTTAGGAGCAATCTTTCCGGAGCAAATTCTAGCCAAGCAAAGGTAAGTTCGGCCATGTGGAGTAGGAAATGGTTAAGTTAATATTTAATCTATGCTTTGATTTAATATTCTATAGAGGTTTAGGTTTTGTACTTAGCCATTTTTCGCTTACCGTTATAATGCCCGATTTTTGATAGAATTATACAGACATGGTTATTAGGCTTAATGAATTAGTTGATTATTAGGTCGTTATAATGCTTGATTTTTTATTTTATTGATGGCTTGATTGGATTAATATTTGATCGATTTAGACGTGCTAGGGATGCACGTTAGATATTGTGATAGTTATCGAATTTGCATATGTTAGAAATGCATGTTAGACATGGTGTTGATTATTGATTATGCATGAATGCTTTAGTAGTAGTAATACATGCTAGAGATGATAATGCAAGGTAAGTATTTTGTGATTATTGAATTATACTCATGTTGATGAGTATGTATGTATTTATGTAATAATCATGTTAAATATAAAATATGGACGTGTGTAGGAGTATTATGTACTCATGGTTCGGTTAGTGAGTATGGAAGGTTATGTACTCATAACCGGATCGAGTGATATAAGCTAGCTACACGCCATGATTCGGTTAGTGGATTGTAGTATGTCTACTTCCATAACCGATGGTGGCAGTTGATGTCTGATCTCCATTTTCTGGGGACGGCTAGCTACCATTCGAGACCTACATGACGATGCTATGATTAGCGCCGTGAGTGAGACGGTTGGGGCTTGATAGGGTTGTACCTTCTCTGGCCTGTGTGGTAGAGATGTGGCTGGGTACATCACCTTGAGTGAGATCATAATCAACATAATGCCAAATTATAAGTGATAACCTTAAAATGTAAATTGTATGAAGGCAACCCCTGGTGATGGGAGAAGGGCCACACAGGAAGGGTGGCAGTGCCGTGATAGGTGGGTTGGACACGGTGGTGGACCGTGGTTACTTGGTGGTGGTGTTTGTGGTTGTGTTAGTGGTGGTTGTTGTGGTGGTGGTGTTAATGGTGGTAGTGGTGGTGTGGAATGGATGGTGATATCACGTTTATTATGTTTGCATGTATTTGATTACCGCATTTGATTGTTGTGTGCTAATTGTTATTTTAGGTTTGGGTTGGAAGCATTATTTTTATCTATTGATGTTTAGAGACCTCGTTCTTAATGAGTAATCCTAGATTACTCATGATGCTACTTTTTGTTACAGGTAACCTTAGTGGGAAGCCATACAGGGTAAAAGGAACTTAGGTCGCTGGTATAGATTTGTCTGCCTTTTGTAAAACAAATAGGTACTATATTTTGTAATGAGTAGATTAGACAATTAGGCTCCCGATCAGCTACCTATGTAATATTTTAAAAATCAATAAAGAAATGTTTTCTAATAAAATTGGGTCTCATCTAATATTAGCCTAGTCCAGGCTAACACAACGCATAATCTTAGAACGGGTTGAAAAGCCTTAGGCCGAGATCGGGCGGGATGGCTGTTCGGGGTTCAACAAAACACTTTTACTCTTTATTTATACTCTACCCCAAAACCCTAAAAAGATATATCCTAACAAAAATATCCTACTAGTATCAACCTTTCTTTCTTGAATATCTTCACCCTAGATATTCTCGAAACCATCCTTTCTTTGTTTAGATCTTCTAAGATTGTCTTCACCCGATACACACGCTTCAGTTCTTAGGCTTCTGAATCACGACTTCATCAGCCCCCTGATTCCATGTCTGCATCAGTCTTCTGATTCCATCAGCTCCTTAAGTCCAAGTCTGTATCAGTCTTATGATTCCTTCAACTCCTTGATCACAAACTTTCAACAAACTCCTTCGTTAGGGTTTATTCCACCAACATAAACAAATATAATTATGAAACAATGCAGACTTTTTCTCTCTAAGAATGATTTCTCGCGCAAAAGAGAAGAATTGATGCAAAGATTCATTATTTGTAAGCGAACTGGCGGTTTTCATCTCAAGCCAACCGCTTCTTAATTGTCCAGTTAGATCATGCCATCTCATTAATCCGCGGTTCATCATCAGAAAACCGCTCAAATGCATTTTTTGAGTAACCGCCCACTAACTCACGCGTTACTAAAGATAATAACCGCTCACGCGGGGGTGTTTGTGCACGCATGGTCCGACAAAAGTAACTACTTTGTCGGAACCTGATAGTCTTAACTGTTTTGTCTGGATTTGACAATCTTGTCCAAATTTGACCGGTTATCACCAACTTCCACCAACCACTCGACCAACTTCACCTACCTCCGACCAAATTCTACTTTTTCCCGGATTTCTCTAAATCAGCTCAACTTTCCAGTTTAACTTAGTTTTTGATCAGATTCCTTTCCTGTTCGCATTGCTTAGCTCAATCCTTGGCTGAACTAGCCCAAATACATTTGGATTCCCACTTGATTTGATCTAAGTTGTGATCTGATCTTCGATATTTCTTTATCGATCTTCCCATTCGGTCCAAAGATGCTTGTCAAGCATCCCAACAATGTTGTCCATGCATAGTCTAAGGGGGTTTACTAAGTCATGATCGAATCCAACCCAACCAGTCCAGTCCTCAACTACACCCACCCCCTATAATACATTACTGATAATTTTCGGAGTTCCACCAGTATACATTCCCTATGTATGAGGAGTCACTGCCTATTTAAATATTATAAATATTAATAATAAAAATTAATAATAAATATATTTGACTGGAAACTAAAACAAATGATGCATAATATCTCAACCCGGTTAAGGAACAATGCGGACACTTAGTAATTTTAATGCATTATTCCCGAACTTATTCACTTCCTTAGCATTTTTTCCGAAAATTTTCCCATTGACTGTGATTTAAACATCTTGGTTTTTGACTTTCATGTTCTGATCCGGCCAGTTNCTAAAACAAATGATGCATAATATCTCAACCCGGTTAAGGAACAATGCAGACACTTAGTAATTTTAATGCATTATTCCCGAACTTATTCACTTCCTTAGCATTTTTTCCGAAAATTTTCACATTGACTGTGATTTAAACATCTTGGTTTTTGACTTTCATGTTCTGATCCGGCCAGTTCAGCCATAATTTTGGTTCACGGGCGCTACAACTCTCCCCCACTTAGGCTTCAATTCATCCTCGAATTATCACCTTGAAATTTCTTAGGTCGAACAACCTTCTGTTTTTTGAACCACTTAGTATATTTTGCCTTCATCAACTCTCTGGTTCCCAAGTCGTTTCCTCATCATCTTCACACTCCCAAACGACTTGAACATACTTAACCTTATTCTTCCTTTCTGTTTTGGTCTTTTTTCCAATCACCCAAACTGGTCTTCCCTCAACAATGAGGTTTTTTTTTAGATCCACTGGGATCTCAGACATGATCTTTTCCCGGTTTGTTACTTGCTTCCTTAGCTGAGAAACGGGGAAGACATCATGAAACTGGTTCAATTCTTTAGGAAATTCCAACTTATATGCAATCACGAATATCCTTTCAAGGATGTTGAACGGATCCATGTATCTCGGATTCAACTTAGCATTCTTGGATGCTCGATCATTTCCTTTGTACGTGATAGTCTTGAGATAGACCACGTCACCAACCGCAAATTCAAGCTCTTTCCTTCGCTTATCAGCATAGCTCTTCTCTCCGTCTTGAGTTTCTTTCATCTTGATCTTGAGGTTTCGAATATTTTTTGTGGTCTCTTCCACAAAGTCTTGGCCATAAATGCTTCGCTCTGCCACTTGTAACCAACATAAAAGATTTCTGCAAGGCCTTCCATATATTGCCTCATAAGGAGACATCTGAATGCTTGCTTGATAACTGTTATTATAAGAAAACTCGACCAAATGGAGATAACTCTCCTATTTTCCGCCCCATTCCAATACACATGCTCTTAGTAAATGTTCCAATATATGGATAGTCCTTTCTGACTGCCCATCATTCTGAGGATTATAAGTTGTGCTTATGTGCACCTTAATCTCGAACTTCTTCTTAATTGATCTCCAAAATTCCGAGTAGAACTTGGACCCTCAGAGTTAATGCCACCAGTAAGATAAAAATATCACTTTACGTAATTTAGTTTGTAATCTAAAATATTTGTTGGATGTTGTTCTTGGATTGATACTAATATGATTCTCTAAGGGTGTTCTCAGAACTCAATGCATCAATTGAAAACAAATGCACATAAGTCTCTGAAACTGTAGAAATGATCAAGTAACTCTTGGAAACACGCATCCGCCCATAAGTCCAAGATGATGGAGACATTTAATATTGTGAAATTGATACGTATGTGTTTCTTTGAGTTTTAGCAAATGTTCAAGAAGATGAGCTGCTTCTATTTTAGTTTATATCTTTACCAAAGTTATATATTATGATCAGGAAAATTGGGATAGTTTAGCTTAGAATGAAAAGAGCTTGTAGTTGTTATCCAAGTTCATCTGTTAGTTTGAAATCAGGAATTGAGAATATGATGATGCAGTATGTATTCAAGTTAAGTCTTCTTCAGATGTCAACCGGAAAATTATGATCTTATTATTTTTTTTTGTTATTTTCCAATCATCAAGAATACTCACTCAAGCGTTTGTGGGAACCACATGTTAAAGGCGTTGAGCAAAAATTTGATGGTGATGAGGAGGGAACATTGTCTGGCCCAATGGAGTATACTCATTAGAGTAATAGAATCACATCAAGAGAAAATGAGATTGTTGCTGCTCTTCAATATACATAAGAAAAATAATAATTGGGGGTCTACTATGTTTGTCTTCTTCTAAACTTGATAACTAAATCTGATGGTATACTTTGTCTTGAATACCGACATTTTTTCTTTTGTTTGGATTGATTTTATATATTTAAGTAGTGTTATTCTCATGCCAAGATGTCATTTGTTTACAGGTACCACATGCATAAGCAAGGCCTTATCAAATAGCCAATGCTTTCATTTTGGATTAACGGTAATGCATAATATGCGGAAGGTGGTGAAAGTGTTATATTCAAATCTTTTTAAGGGAAAACATACATATGTCCCTGTGACACACAAGGGTTATCAGCAGGTTTGTTATATATCACTTCTTTGTCATGGTTTCTCATAATGTTTTTCACTGGTGGTGTAACAAACGTTTTTTATTTTTGTGTAATAGTTTGACATTGGTGAAGTTCTCATTGTCAGTGATAAACGATACTTCACTATAAATAGCTTCATTAAATATTTCTGGAGACTCTACATGCTCGTTATAATTGATATGAATGTGAAAAGGATTAGAATTCATACATGACTTTGTCTATCCACATTATGGTTACATTTTATTGTTTAATCTCTTTCATTTTATTCTCATTTATATTACCGTACACAAGATTATACAATAGTGGGAACAAATATGTTTTGTTGACCTAGCAATGATAAATCCAAAGATTCAACACATATAAGGATCACAACTTGATACGGTATGCAATTCTTCACATTAATGATCAAACGTTATAATTAAATATATACAACCTAAAAGTATTTGAGATTGTTGATATCATTATCAGAATTAAAACTTTGAAGCTTTCATCTTCATCTGCTTTTAATTTAAAAATTAAGATAAAAAATAAATATATATATATAAGTATCAAGTGATTGAACTATTACCTTCAATTTTCTAAAATCAGGTAGCGATATCTACTATGTTTTGGAATATTTCTTTGTAGACAAAATTTGCAGTTGTGTTCACTTTTTCAGCATTTTCATCACTATTGAGAATCTTCAATTTTTTCTACTTTTGACTCTTAAAACTGCAACGTAAAGTTGTCAATGAGAAAATATAGGTTTTGGTAAGTATATTTCAACATAGGATAAACTTTGTACTTGACTCTTATTAATTGTCATCCTGAAACAAGGTGTTATTGGAAATTGTCTCCGCTGAAACTTGAAAGGCAATCTACAGTCAGTGGGATTTAGAGCAATTCTATGAATATAAAATTTCACCAATATTATTCCAGTGAGAACTTTGGCTTTGATGATATGCTTTCTAAGTTGTGTTATTTGCAGCCTTGTTCCATAAAAAAATCCATATTTCTGGTCAATATTTCATAGTGGCATAATAGGAACACTTTTCCTTAGTTGAAAAGGATGGTTTGGAAATCCCGAACACTTAACTGAATTGAGAAATTCATTTAAAATACACTCATCTCTTGCACTGGAGGAATATGAATTGCAAATTTTATCTACACTAAAACATTGGTGCTTATGGTAAAATATCTATGATGTTGTTGTTCACCTCTTCAAAAACATCATTAGTAGGAAAAAGTATTGCACGTTCCTTGAAATAATCACCATCTTCCAAATTTTGAAGCAATGATGGATATGTTCTAAGTGTGATTAAATGAAATGGATCGAAAGAATCTTTGAGAAGCATATCTTGTAGGAATATTTATCATCGCTTCACCATCATTTGGTTATGAAATCCTCTCGTCTCCAAGATTTAGTATGCACTCGGAAAACTCTTTAATTATATCCACTTCTAATGGATTTGCCTTCACAGTAAGTCGCATACTCTTTGTAACTTTAAAACTTTGCAAGATTTCCAAAGAGAAGAAGAAGATAAAGAAGCTTTGAAAATTTTTTCTCTACTTCCTTTAGGTATCACATGTAGAATTTGACGAAAATCTCCCCCAAACACGATAGTTTTCCCACCAAAAGTTTCAGTAAGGTTAAGAATGTCTTTGAAAGTCCAATCCACAACTTAAAAATAATGTCTATGCAACATTGGAGCCTCATTACATATAATCAATTTAGCTTCTTGTATCAATGCAGCAATGTCAATATCAAGAGTAATGGAGAAAGTAGACGTCTCGTTTACATGTATTGGTATTGAGAATTTAGAATGTGTTATTTTCCCTCCTTCTAATAACAATGCAACCATTGCACTTGATGCTATATTTCTGATTATTTCCCCTTTTGATCGAATGTAAGTAGACAACATTTTTCACAAAAATGTTTTTCCAGTACCTCCAAATCTGTATACAAAAAACATCTCCTTCTGACGAGTCCACTTTAGCCATGATACTTTCAAATACTTTCCTTTGCTCATTTGTTAACATAGATAGCAATCGCTGATATTTTTCACAAGCAGTTCTATGTAGCATAACTCGTCATTTATGAGCCGGTTAACAATAGCTGGGAAATTATCATTTTGCGGAATTGGCATAGTAGTAAAGGTATAGAGGGAGCTACCATTTTATTTTAACAATTTCTTGATTCCCGACAAAGTCTGATTCTTAAGTTGGTCATCGGACATCTGAGAATCTGTAATATAAAGGTAAAATATTAGTTTTTGAAGTATGTGGAAGCTTAATGCATATGGCTTATGAATGCATACATTATAGTTGTTGAATTTTTCGTTGCATATATAAGATATCTCTGGACAAGAAATGTCATGTTTCTAACCAGACATGGTTTGGTATTGACAAACTTTCTAATATAAGCAGCATAACAAAAACTCTTCACATATAATGTGTTAATTTCCATTGACTTTCTTCGATATACTATTTATGATCATTGAGAAAGCCTAAAGCATAAGATGCTTCTTTGTAGGATGGATATATAATTCCTTCAAGTGTTCGTAAGTCTTCAAAACATGTAGGTTCTTTTGCATAGTTTGTAAGCATCCTCATATAAAACAGTTCACCTGTTGTAGAAGATATATGATATATTGGAATAAATACTTGATTGCTTTTGTTTGACTGCACCATCCAACATTTATGCGAGATTGATACTTTAGAAGTAGATATGAGTTGTGAGATAGGAAAAATCAATTGTCCAAGAAAATTCTATTTTTCTCAACTAATCTACCATCATCTCTTCTTTGGTAAACTGGAAATCTATCTTTATTGATGTAAAGTGTTATTGCAAAAATCTATAGGGAAATTATTTAAGCACTTGCCTTTATCCATACATGGTGATTTAAGATTATTAATCCCACATGGTCCATGTATCATAATATCTTTGATAAAGTTGTAGAGGTTGGGATTGCTTCTTTTTCTGGAAAAGTTATACTATCAATAGAGGTTGTAGTTTGCAACGTTGACTCTTTTTGTAAGAAAAGTAGGATATGGGAATGTGGAAGACCTCTTTTTGGAATTCTATTGTGTGTATCACTGTATAAAAATGAAATTTTAGTTAAAAAAATTTAATGCATTTATTTTCCAAACAAATATATATATATAATTTTCTACCTACTGGAGAAGGACTAAACACATAATTATGCCGAATATCGACAATCATATTGTCGAGTTTCATNTTTTAATGCATTTATTTTCCAAACAAATATATATATAATTTTCTACCTACTAGAGAAGGACTAAACACATAATTATGCCGAATATCGACAATCATATTGTCGAGTTTCATTTTAGAAACTCTAGCCACTATATCTGATCTATCAATTGCTTGATGACTTCTTGCTTTTACAAATACGGTAATTTTGGGCCACTTTGGGTTGAAAGTGAATGTAATGAATTGATATGGATACCCAAAGTGATGACAAATAACCATTGCATATTTATATCTTTATTGCATACATCATGAACTGTCAATAAAAGTTGGTGGTAGCAAATACGCCTACCAACCTTAGAGATACTATGTTATTGACCAGCAGAGTCTGAAACATTAACGTATTTATCAGCCCGCAACGTATTTTGATTAAGCGTCAAGTATCTTATTTGTTCAGCCTCTATCATTGTTAATCCATTAACCATAAATTATTGAAACAGTTTCCCCGAACTCATCAACGTATTTGGATCATTTGGTCATTCCATAAGTCAAAATGCAAAAAAATCCTTCATACTTACTCTTGTTCTAGGAGTTTTAGAACACATTGTTTTCTTGAGTTATAGATCGATCTGATAACCATCTTCTACATAAGGATACAAAAGCGGATATTATAATGGAAGATAACATTCATGAAGTTCGCTTATTCTTTTTAGTTTTCTACCCATTGTTTCCAAAAAATATTTCTTGGCTCGATTTCGATATCAAATTTCCCACTATATAAAGCAGCTACTTCTGTTATAGTAGAGCGATTGTAAGTATCACCACCTTTAGTTCACCTTGAAGTAAATTTGAGCTGAACATTTGCTGAAGGTGTATCTTTGAAACGATCTTTTGTCCTTCTAAGAATCATAGTGTATGGGTTCACACCCATATAACATTAATTTTATATCTTCCACAACATCTTCTCTCAAGACTTTTGATACGGATAGTGGAGTTGTCCTTTATGAACTGCAACATTAATAACTCATTACTAAAAATTAAATAAAAACATAAGTAAAATATTAATGGATACATAATGCTTTGATTCTATTATGAGTTTTGTTCTCAGTGTCTTGTATATACAATTGGTTGAATTTGAGAAGCTCTTCAGGTGATGGAAGTAAGCTGCCAATCATGTGGAAATTCTGACCTTGAAGTCGGAAAACATTTGGTATGTGTTCTTTGTTTACATATGTAACAATTTTTCCACCCATTGATGTGAATGGAAACATTGAGTTATATAGCCTTATATTCTTCATGAAATTTTTTTGCTTCTGCTATCACCTTTGAACATAAGATCGATAAGCATCTGGGAGGTTTTGGCGGTGGTGGCTGATCAATTTTTCCGTGCATACAACAAAGAGAAAATTTTGGAGGTTCCTTTATGCGTATCTTTTCGATTCCTTCATTATACCAAATCATAGCTCCACAATGATTACAATTATATATTGCATCTCCGTAATCTTCATACTCTGAATAAAGAGTAATATTTTAGACTTATTGAACTAAATTTATAATTGAAGTTGAGCTACCCTCATATTTGAACAATGAATTTAGGTTTGATGATGGTGATGCTTGATATGTCGAAAATTAAAAGATATATTCATTTCATATAATTTAGTATTATGTACGGCAATGTTAAAAAATAACTTTGGAGTAAGAATGAATTTGACCATGGTTGAAATTTTGTGACTAGATATGTCTGCTCATATATAATTCAATAGTCACATTTGTTTTTTCGTACTTGGTGTAGAGCTTGAACTCTCATTGCAACTAATCATCGTTGGTTGAACAAAGTTTTGATCCAAGTGACTTGACGAAGCAGCTAAATAAGGTATGATTTATATTATTTTCATGTGTACCATGTTTATATAAGAACCTTCTTTTGAATACTTACTCAATTGAATTTGTTTTTGTTTCTCTTATTTCAATTTCATTATATCCATCCGTTTGATTCTTGCATTTGGTACTTGCATTAAAAAATTTGGATACTTCGTAAACATGTACATACTTCAAAAACATATGCAAAACAATGAAAAATGTTGGGTGATAAATATTACCATTTGAGATATTAGTTAAGATACCATGTGAAGTTTTGTTTGATAGTGTGAGTTCTGTATTAGGATATATGTTTTTTGCAAAAAAGTGTTTTATTTGTACATATGAGTTAAAATACTTCACAAATAACTACAAAACACAAAATAAGATAAGTAACATATTTTATTATTTGGTATAACAAGTACCTTGGTTTTCATATTGTTTTTGTCTCTTCTCTTTAAGAATAGCGATCATTTCGCTTCTTTTCTTTTTGGTGTCAATATCTTCATTTAGGTATGTTTGTTTAACAAAAGAAAAGTGATAGTTAAGTTATAGCATACAAATGACTGTATTAATTAAGTTATAACAAATGGCTGATCATGAAGCTAGAGTGAGATTCTCTAAAAGAAGCAAAAGGTAAACTATTTTAGTAAAATGAAAAATGCATTGAAAAAATGAACAAACTGCTCTTCTTATCTTATTATTACTGAAATTTTTTTATTTTGTGTTAAGCTATAACATCATGAAGAGAGAATGTGAGATTCTATGACCAGCAAGGTTAATTTAGCTTAGCAAAGAAACTATCAAAGATTGAAGAGATAGTTTTCACATGTAAAATTATTTAATTTATTTTTCCACATAACTGCTAGAAAAAAATTTGTTATTAAAAAATAATTTAATCGTTGAAAATTAAAGGTAAATTGTATCTAGTTTATGCAGGAAAAATGGTTGTGGTCGCATGTCCTCTTGTTAACATACATAGACTTGACTGTGGTATGACCACCGACCAATCTACCATTGTATCTTTACCGGTCTTAATGATTTCACTTGTAAGGCTGGACATTGTCAATTTCATACACACTCAATATATTACAATAGTTGTCAGTTTTGCGCTATGTCCAGAAAGCTGTCATCAGACCTCTACCGAGTCTTAGGAGAAAAAAATGTGTTGTTTCATGTATCATGTGCTAGTCAAAGATTGCGAATAAGATGTCTCTATTAGCTTTCGGAAATATTAGCTAAGATTGAGAATAAGATGTCTTTATTAGCTAAAGCTCAAAGAGTTAAGACTAAGAAGGAGAAGCTTGAAAAAAGAGGAAAGCAATCACTAAGGTAATACTCGGTTTCCTTTCTAATTTGAGTGTCCGTTGCATAATCTGGTAATTATATAACATTTATATACTTGGATGTAGATTTTGTTTACTCATTTATATGCATGATACAAAAGTGACTTTGGAACTGGATTTTGGGAGTAATGTCAAAGAATATTTAGGTAGTGGTAAGCAGTCTAGACTTTATGGATCAGTGCATATGAGTTCTCAAAGTCCATTTCATTGCAATTTGGTTGTGATGATTGATTTGATTTTATATGAGAATGATTCTTTGATTGATTAAGATTTGTTTTGAAGAGACACTCCTACTATGTGGTTTCATTTTCTTTAAGAATTTTGTTTACTTGGTCTGGTATTTTCTTCTTCTTAGACATACTTGGGTTTCTATGTTTACTAAAAATTCACACTTGTTTATTTTAGCAGGATGCATAAACAATGAAATCAGCAGAAAAATATTGGTACCAGACTATCATCTTGTATAGTGATTACAGAGTTTGATAACTTCACCAAATGACTTGACACAAGTCAGTAATATGTTTTCCTTGTCATAAAACTTACTGTTGTATTCTTGGAAAAATACTTTTAATTATTGTGAACATGTTCCAATTATTTTCAATATATAACCTTTTAAATGTCGCTTGTATATGATGTGCCGAAAATTATAAGGTTTATGACAGGTGTAAGATTATGCAATAGAGGTGTTAATTATAAAGTGTTTAGCATCAAAGATCAATTGAAATGAATCAATTTTGTAAAGTATTGTCAATCAAAAACTAACTAAAAGTTACAATCTTAAAGTGATAAGACCATTCCTATACATCAACATAAGAAAACGTGAAACTGTTCTTAACATATTAAAAATCTCCTGACATAGTAAAATATTCTCCTAACATAATAAAATAAAAACATAAACTAAATAATATCACTTCATGAAATCACTTCTTTTCCTTTTTAGTTTGTTTATTGGACATAAGTTTAGGTTATGCTGTTGAATTTTGAAAAAATCATCTTCAACCGAAGGTAACGACCTTTTTGTAGATGGAGTAGACAATAAAACGTTAGGAACATTACTGTCTACATTTTCCAATTGAGAAGATCCATGAATAGTCTACAAAGATTATATATTATCAAATAATAACCAATCATGTAACTTAAAATAAAAAATTAGTGTGTAAACATGAGTTGAAGTTCCAACTGAAGTTCCCGATATAGTAACTATTTCCAAATTAATCCTTGTCTAAATTTAAAAAAAAAAACACAAAAAGTGTTAGAAAAAGTTAGTACAACAAATTATTATAATAAAGTACTATAGTTATCTTACTCAAGTAGAAGCACTTTTAGAGAATTTTTTAATCATGTGAAGATCATATGTGAGACTTAAAACTTTAAAGGTAATAGACCAATTGTATATCAATGAATTTTATACAAAAATTTTGAAAACATAATTACAACCATTCATATCAAAAAAAAATTGAGGTATTTCGGTTGGACGATTAAACTACATAATTGAATAAAATTCAAGCCACTATAATAAGGGAAATATAATACTAGAGAACTTAGTAAATAAAAAGATATATAATAAAATATATGAACTTGTTTCTCAAGTAGTTCATATGAAATTTTATTAATAAGAGGAATGAAGACATCATCAAATAAAAGAAAAGATGTATCAGTACGATCTGTTGCCTTAACTTCAAAGTTAAACCTGAAAAATAATGCATTATTAATATATATATATATATATTATAAAACATATTAAGGAATATGTAAAACGTGAAGAACTTGGTTATGTTGTAGTTACTTGTTTTTTGCATTTTTGGCAAGAAAAATTATCCCACTCTAATTCTTTAGTATCGAGATTAAAATACGAATTCACTTCTTAAAAAGTGGTACATCCAATATAGAACCAAGATGAGTTCCATGGAGACTGGTGCAAATATATCGCATGTCATATCATAAATTGTAATATGTTAAAGCAAAAAAA
>OVBE01009947.1:0-15513 GCA_900406425.1 Iberis pinnata
GTGTAGTTTTTCAAGAGATTGTTTAAATTGCATAATTAGAAAAATGATTAGTGCCATATAAGTGGATTAGTCTAGGTTTTGGAATTTATATCAAGGATTAGCTTAATAGTTAGAATTGAACACCACATGAATTCATTTGATCACCTAAATCAATTATCTAAACCATTTGCTTAGCTTTTTTATATTTGATTTCAAACTTAATTTTCAGTTGACTTTTGTTAATTGCAGTTGACTTTTGGAATTTTGACTTTTGACTTAATTTGAGATGATTGAACCTATCTAATTATATTTGATTTAGACTAAATACAATTTTAATAAGATTAATGTGTTAACCTTTACCTGAATTTGGTTGATTCTTTAAGTTCTACAATGATTGATGAATGAACTTGAGTATTTGCTTGAATAAATAGAAAATTCTTATATATCAACATTGGAAACTCTGCCTTGTGTGAGGATTGTCCAAACACAGGAACCGTATACTACTACTACTTCCCTGCATATAATTTTATCATTAAAATTATAATTAAAAATATAAATATTATTATTTATTTGGTAGATATTTTTATTGAGTTTTTAAACCAACAGAGATGCTCTAAGTAGCATTGGTTGGGACTAATTAGCCGGTAGTGTTTAACATCAATTGGATTACTGATTTTTGAAAGCAAGCATATATGTGTATGAGTTACTGATCTGGTCTCCTTTGGACAACGTCCTTTAGTAAGAAATGGGCTGCGGAGATTCTTAAATATGTAGTTTGGGCTATTAAAAGTGATTAGGGTGTAACGATAACCTTTTCTTAAAGAATCATAAAGCCCAAAGATTAAAGTAGTTAATTAGGCGCATAAAGTATCTACAAGACCAAAACTAGATTATAAAACTAAACATACCAACATGCTTTTTCAAGGATAACACAACAATTTATGAGATATTTCGGAACAGAAAGATTAGAGAAAGAAATAAATTACAAAGGCAACAAAGTACAAGCTAGTGAGACATAACTCAACAGTACAACATTGATTGCTTAAAAAAAACTAGTTAAGCTTGGATATGGTTTGACTCTTTCTTTTCCATCTGACCTTCCAAATCACCAGAAACAGGAGTAGATGAAAGCTTGACCATATCAATGGAGTGATCCGTCACCGTTTTGGGTTTCTCTGTGTCATCAGCCTTTGGACCTTTATAGTACTTAAATATGACGTAGAGAATCATTTGAACTGCTCCGAGAAACGCACCCATTATATTTGGAAGCTTCCATAACAAAGAAAAAGACAAATTATTACATTAGTAACCCAATTGATGTTGGAAAAAAGTAATCCCGTTAATCTCCGACATATACAATGTTCTTCTCTCAGGTTCTTTTGACGCAATCATATATTATATGATTATTATCATAAAGTTAAAGTAGCGTACGGCTCAAATCATATATTCGCCGTGTTTATATATATAGAAACAAATAAGGGAAAATAGACAACAGGTGGTGGGAACTTTTTTCCTTTAAAACATGAACCACCCATCATATTATATGTTGTGCTGTCCATTATTATATATATGCTTAATTGGAAAACAGATTTAGATTTATAATAATTTAAGAAAAAGACTCACCGCAACGTAGAAGTCTTTAATAGCAAGACCGTAGAAGAGCCACGTAATGGCGCTAAGTGTAAGAAATAATGACAGAGAAAAAGGCATGAACTCCACACTCTTTGTTCGCACAACCACTCTCTGCATCACCATTTTTTTTTTTGTTGTATATTTCACATGTTAAAACTATATATTATACGTAAAACATATATAAAGAGTCGACGCTAGCTAAGTTCATACGTACCATGATGCTCAAAGGAGCTGCGAAGACACAAACAGAAAATCCAACACAAATCCCTCCAAGGACTTTCTCACGGTTCGAGCCTTTGGTCAGAAGCTGGCAAACAAGAATAATAGCGGCAAATCCCAAGAAATTCAACAGTCCCAGAACCTTGAAAGTCGATACCTGCATGGTTGTTTACACCATAATTAGCTTAATTAAAGAGTAGCACATAGTTTAATACTCTCTTCGTTTTGTGTCATTTTAGATATATTTTTTTTTGTTAAAAATTAAAGTCATTTTAAGTTTTTAATGCATAAACTGAATGAGTTTGATTTATATAATATTACAATATATTTTTCTATTAGTTGATTTATAATAGTTAACGTTATTGTTATGAAACATAAATTTCTTAAGAAATTTATGTAAAAAAATGAGCTAAATGACACTTTTTTGAGTATATCACAAGTATTGATATGGTTTAAACATACTCTAGCTTTTTTGTTAGCATAGGTGATAAAGAGGATGATGTAGATGGTTTCGATGAAGCATCCCACTGCGTTGATGGTGATCAGAAGGAAGCCTGAACCATCTTTCTGCATAGCGTAGTAAATCCACAGCATCGCACTAAAGAGTGCTGACACATAGGGAAGTGATTGAAATCCTTCTATCGATTTTTTCTTGCAGATTCTAACAAAAGTTGGCCTTCATGATGATAAACAATAAAATATCTTTTATTATTTGATAAACAAAAAAAACGAATAAGAAGAAAGTGTTTGATGTTAATTATGCTTACACTGGTGCCAAGAAAACGATGAAGGATATGATGTTACCTGCGAAAAATATATATAGCAAAGAATTAAATTTGGTATGCATGTATTAAAATCAGACTATGTATAGTATTTTGATGTTTTGTTTAGGAATGCTTAGATACTTACCCATGATTCCAAAAGTAAAAGCCAATACGTTAAGAGTCATTTCGATTGTTTTTGTGAATGAACTCTTAAGTTTTTGGAGGGATTATCGAAGGAAAAAAGAGGAGATGTTTAACTCTTAATAGCTCTAATTGATTTTTCTTCGATATGAATTAAATTAGGAGGCCAATGGTACACTTATATATAGGAGGTCTTCTGAGCTAGGGAAGAATACCGCATATTGATGGTCTCAGATATTTCTAAAGTTTTTTAAAAATGGAAAATATTCGATAATTTTATGTGGTATGCACTCTTGGCGTGTATTATATTTGTGTCAAACTTTTATGCCAAACCCTTGTTTTATAACTTTATGTTATTATATTATCGTAGTCATTTAAGTGAGCTTTCTTTTTCTTTAAGCCAAATAAAATAAATTAGCTTTTAATTTAGGCGTTAAACTTGTAGGTGACTTGTTCTTTTGGCATGACCAATAACAATAAAATGTTGATCGACTTTAATTTAGCTTTCTAGCCAATTATTCAAACAATTCTCGATTAAGCATTCTATAATATTCGTAAACAAGTTGTTATCTTTTTCATCGCTAAATTTTATATAAAACTCGTCTACGTACGAGTCAGTATTTTACCACCAAGCAAACTAGCTAATAAGTTTAGATATTAGTTTTCCGTACATATTTAACTACGTATAGCGGGAATGTGTTATTTATAATGTGTGAACGCTATTCCAAAGTTTTCATGATAAAATAAACCATGAACACTATTGTGGTTGCCAAATATTTTGCGTAGTAGTTTTATTTATTTATTTATAAAAGTGCTTAAGTATACAAATATATTGCCAAATTCAAACATCACTACAAGAAAACATGCCAAAATCTGACCAGAGAAACCGACGGATTTAAATCCGTCGATAAAAGCCAACGGATATGCCTTATCCGTCGATAATCCGTCGGTTTTCTTATAAAAAATCAAACCCCAAAACACATGTTTTAATTTTCCAAACCTCATACATATATTTTGATGATACGATATTACATATGTTTGTGGTTGTAGATCAAAATTATCAAAACTTAATGTTTGGGGTTTTAATAAAAAATTTAAACCCCAAACCCAAAAAACACATATTTTAAAATTTCAAACCCCAAACATATACAAGGATTATAAATGATGGTTTGATTCATGTTTCATACAATAAAACAAAATTAAGTAAAAGTGACGTTTACAACATTTCACTTAAAATGTTATAGCCGAAAGTGTTTTATAACTTATAAGATGATCATCGGTAAAGTTCGGACGAAAAACATGTTTTCAATTATATCTTACTACGATGCATTATAACAGTTAATGTGTTATCATTACGGCAATGTCTACAACGAAAATCCTAAACTAAATCCTATACGAATCCCTAAACCCTAAACCGTAGATTTTGTTGAAAACCAACGGATTATCGGCAGAAAATCGATGGATTTTTTTTAAATTTTTAAAAAATCCGTTGATTTTCCGTCGATTCCGTCAACACAATCAACATGCAATCCGTCGAAAATACGTCGATTTTCATCAAAAATTTTAACACGTTTTATTTTCCCAAAATATTTTGAATCCACGAAATTTGATTTTTTTCAAAACCGACAGACAGTCATCGATAATCCGTCGATTTTTTTAAAAACCGACGGATTATCGACGACCTTGTCCGTCGGTTTTCTTGTTTATTAAAAAGACCAGAAGCTCTTCTTCCCCCCCCCCCCCCTTTTCCCCCNGCTTCATAAATCCGATTTTGAGCCAAAAATGGGTGAAAGAAATTTAGTGTAAGCTTCCCTAACTCTTTTTAAGCTTATTGTGTTGATTTGGTAGCATTTGAACGGTTAGTTTAGGGTTTTTAGGAATTTTTGGATTTATAGAAACTTGAGAGATTTTGGTAAAAATTGATGCTTTTGATGGATTTAGGATTGTTTAGAGGATGTATAATTGTCTAATTGAGTTTGATTTGTATTGTGGATTGAGAAATTTGATGAATTTAAGAATGTTAGGTTTTTCGAAAGTTTAGGAATTATGGGAAATTTTGATTTTGTTGATAAATTTAGGAATGTTAGGGTTTTTAGAAAGTTAATTTTGATGGAATTTAACAAATTTTGTGATTTTAGAAAGTTTTTAAGAATTTAAGGGTTTTTTTAAAATTTTGTGTTTTGTGTTTTAAGGGTTTTGTAGAAATTTTGTTAAGGGGAAGCTACGAGATCCCCTTTGATACGGTATATGATGTAGTTTCCTAGATAAATAATATTTAAATTTAATTATATATTATTGCATGTTATTGATACTAATAATTTTTTTCTTATTTCAGACTACGAAGAAGTCCCAGGATCGGGATCTCGAGGTTCAACGGCTCATTATGAGGAGTTGAGGAAAAAGAACGAGGAGATGGAGAGAATGAAGATGGAAATAGAAGCACAAGCGAAGCAGATAGAGGAGATGAAAACTTTGCAAATAGAACGCGTGTTTTCTTGTAGTGCATTCTCACATAAACAAAATTAAACAAACAACAACAACAAAAAAGCAACCAAAATTCCCACTGAAAACATGAATTTTCTAAAAATATCGTAATGCATAAAAATACCAATAATATTTTCAAAAATGTGAACCAATTACAGATGAATATACAAATTATAACGATTTATTTAAATTCAACTCCACTAACGGTCATTTGATATAGTGTCAATGATCCCATTAATGTAGGTTTAATTATTGCAATTTCTTGTTTAGCTTTTGGTATATTGTAATCATTAGATCATAAGTTTAACAAAAAGAAGGTTGGAAAACCCCAATATTTATTTACCCGAACTCACATTTCTGTCTTGTTTTTTAACGTTCCTCGTGGTAGTCAAACTAAGTAAAAAACATCCATTAACAATTAAACAAGAGTGATTCATTAATTTGATGGAGTAATTTTTCTTGGAACACACTTGATTTTTGTCAAAATTAAAGTAAATTTGAATGAAAAATTGAACAATTCTAACCGTTAGACGAATGTGCACCAATTGAAAAAAGTGCAACAAAGGGTTGTGTCTCTTTACCAAATTTACATTCTTTCATGTGATAAAATGTCTTGAACAAATGTCACATCCTTTCATGTGAAAAGGTGTCTTGACCAATTGTCACATCTTTTCTGTTGATATCTCTTCTGCTACTATAGATATATGTCTTCATTTTTCATCCCGTTTCAGGCTTTCTCTCAGAAAACACAAGGTTTTCGATTGAGTAACATAAAACAACAAGTTTGAATATTCAAACATAATATACAAACGCCTACTAACAAATATCTAGTTTCCGCTGTCTCGAGAGTATTAGTAGAATACTAAGTTCGTTCAGGCTTCGTTTAAGAGTAAAGCTTAACGAAGATAGCCACGATTGTATCATGGGATTTTGAATCGCAGTAAGCCGTTTTACTACGGGCGATTTTGAGAACTAAGGAAATATTTTCGACTCGAATTTGTGTCTTTCTTCATTCTGAAACGTTTTCAAATTGTTTTAAGCTCTGTCAGATTATACGGTCCCTACAATCGTTGCAGAGTTTCTGGAATTCGAGATGGTGGACTCAAAGCCTATCATGGAATAATTCAATGCATTGAGTCCCATCTATCATGAGATTGCAGCCAAAAAGATGATGATCGATGAAATCTTCACGGTTAATTGCTTCATTGAGAAGTTTCCCCCAAGTTGGATAAGCTTTAAGAACTGCTTGAAGGATAATAAGAAACCGATGTCGTTTTCTGATGTCGTCATGAGACTTCTGATGGAAAGCAAAACCGTACAAAATTTTCTACTTCGGAGCAACATACAGTAAATGTGGCTGAAGTAAAAAGAAAGGGAAAATAGAAACAAACGTTTTAACAAAAGTTCCTTAAACCAACATCCTCAACGAACATCAAAAAGCATGGAAAAGTGGATAAGAGGTTCAAAGGAAAATGCCACAACCGTGGAAAACAAAAACACAAGTCAAATGTGAGTCGAAGTGCTACTAAGACTAAGGATAACAGTAAACCTCAAGCCTACCTTACTGAGGAATACATGTGCACTGTTGTCTCTGAAGTCAACATGGTTGATGACAACTCTCAAGAATGTTGGTACGATACTGGAGCAACCACCTACATATGCACTGATAAGACAATGTTCAGGACTTATCAGAAAAACAAATCTAAAAAGCGACTGTTCATGGGAAACAAGGTTCACTCAAAGATTTAAGGTCGAAGCAAAGTGGTTCTGAAGTTGACTTCAAGACGTGAGCTCACACTCAACAACGTTAAGCACATGCCGAATACGAGGAAGAACCTGGTTTCAGGAAGTTTATTGAGCAAGGCTGGGTTCGGAACAAGCTTTGAAGCTAATAAGCAACTTCTTAGGAAGAATGGAGTGTATTTAGGAAAAAGGTTTGTAAAAGGAGGACTTGTCAAAATGTGTGTAATGACAATCCTTCGTCCTGATAATCTTGACATTGCTAATGTTGTAATTGATGACAATGAAATAAATGAAAAATATGTTACTTATTTGGTTGAGGATTTTAATACCTGGCATGAAAGACTAGAATATGTGAATTACAAATCTATGCAAAAATGAATAAGTTTGAACTTAATTCTCTAAGGAAAAGTAAGTAAAGAAAAATGTGAAGTTTCTGTACAAGTCAAACTCACAAAAACTCATTCTCCACTAGTTCAAAGAACTACCGAACTTTTGGGTTTAATACATACAAATTTATGTGATCTAAAATATATACAAACTCGAGGCGGTAAAAAGTATTTTTTGACACTCATAGGTGAAAAATAAGATATTGTTATGTATACTTATTACATAGTAAAGATGAAGTTTTATAAAAGTTCAAAGAATATAAACTCGAAGTTGAAAATCAACTTGGTGAAACTATTAAAGTAGTGAGAAATGATAGAGGAGATGAGTATGATGGTCCAGTTAGTGATTTTTGCAAACAACATGGGATCATACATCAAACTACCGCTTATTATTTCCATGAATCTAACGGGATTGCAGAACGGAAAAATCGCACTCTCAAAGAAATGATGAATGCAGTGTTACAAGAATCTGGGTTACCCCACTCAATGTGGGGAAGCTTTTCTTACTACAAATACCATATTCAACAAAATACCAAATACGCAAAATAGCACAACGCCTTATGAACTTTGGAAAGGTATTGTACCATCGTACAAACACCTCAGAGTGTGGAGGTGCCTTGCAAAGATTGTTGTACCACCTCCAAAAAAGGTCACTATTGAACCTAAAATTGTTGGTTGTATTTTCATTGGCTATGCACAAAATAACAGTGCTTATAGATTTCTAGTTCATAAATCAGATATATATGAAATTCATGTCAATACAGTCATAGAATCACGAAATGATTTTTTTAAAAAACATTTTTCCTTGTAAGGAAAAAAAATCCAAAGAGGACTACTGAAAAAAGAGAAGAGGGTTCCTCAACAAATGAGGCAAACATTTCTTGAACTTCTCCACAAATTGAAGAACTAGAAGTGAAACCTCAACGAAGCAAAATAGCCCGTAAGGAAAAATCCTTTGGAAATGATTTCATGATGGTTTTTCTCACGGAGAACGAACCAAAAACATACTCAGAATCTATATCTATACCAGACACATCTCACTGGAAAGAAGCCGCTAATAGTGAAATCGATTCTATATTACAAAATAATACTTATGAGATAGTCAATTTACCTGAAGGGTCTAAATCACTAGGGTGTAAATGGATTTTCAAAACAAACTGAAAATCGATAACATCATAGACAACTATAAGGCTTGGTTTGTAGTGCAAAGATTTCGACAAAAAGAAGGTATGGATTTATTTAACGCTTACTCTCCGGCAACACGGATAACATCCATCCGAACTTTGGTTGTTATCACGGTTAACGGGCCTTGAAATTCATCAAATGGATGTAAAAATAATTTTTTTAAATGGAGATTTAGAAGAGGAAATATATATGAAACAACCTGAAGGTTTTGTCATTCCAGAACAAGAGCACAAAGTTTGCAGACTTGTGAAGTCATTATATGAACTTAAACAAGATCAGCAACAATGGCATGGAAAAATTGATAATTTGATGATGTCAAATGGGTTTACTATAAACGAATGTGATAAATGTATATACATCAACAGTATTCCATATGGATATATTTTGTTGAGATCATATGTTGATGAAAAACAAAGACATGATTAATCAAACAAAGAGTCTTCTTAGTTGAAACTTCGACATGAAAGACATGGGTTTAATAGTTGTTATTCTCGGGATTAAAATCCATAGAAATGTCGAAGGAGTTATCTTATCACAATCACACTATTCTCAAAAATACTTGATAGATTGAAAAAATATTCAATTACAAATGTGAAAACTCTAGTAGACCATCATATTCACTCGATTAAGAACTCAGGAACCACAGTAAGACAAGTGGAATATTCTCGGATAATCGAGAGTCTAATGTACTTAACAAATTTTACTAGACCTGACCTAGCGCATGCATTTAATGTACCGAGTCTCTACACTAGTAATCTGATATATATAAACATTGGAAAGCTATAACTAGAGTATTAGATTACCAATGTTATAAAAGAACTACACATTACATTATGGTAAAGAACTCAAAGTTTTGGAAGGATACAGTGATGCTAACTGGATAGCATTTATGTTTGCTATTAAGTGTTCTATGAGTGTTTTCATTGCAATTTTGTATCTTTTACAGGTTTCTAGGTTTTTGGGTTGTTCAGGAAAAAAAGATGGATTTCTGCACAAAATAGATGCAAATTGACATATGCAGTTGCATAGTCCAGCAAAAGAGTCAAAGGTTTTCCAAATTTTTAAAATGTTCCCCTGGATGGATTTAGCTGAAATTTCTACACAAAATATCCACGTGAGTTAGATTTCATATGGAATTAGTTTAAAGTAAATTCATCGGTGTAATCAAGAGTTATGGCGAATTTACTAAATACTGATCAAGCTGTCGTGCAGAAGAAGCACGAGTAGAGAGCTCAATCGATCTCCCAAGAGAACGGTCGATATCTTCTTCTAGAAATCCTTTGAAATCACCTCATAAGCACCAGAACGATCATGAAACAACTCTGGAGAAAATCAGACATAAAAGATCGATCGATCTCCCCAGAGATCGATTGTTCTCTTCACCCGAGAATTTTACTCAAGGCTTTCCTTTATTTTATTTTGGTTTTTCTTTTTTCTTAATGCTATATAAGCTTTGTGGCTTGATTTTATTTTAATCACGCATTATTCTATTCTATTTTTTTACTGAGAGAGACGAATTACATAACCTTTTTGAGGAAGTTTTTCTCTACCCTGATTAATACTAATATCTATTATTGTTTTATGATTATGTGTTCTTCTTTGATATTGATTTGTGTTTGCTTGTCAATGTCTGAGTAGTTCCATAGTTAGGGTTTAGGATTTTCCCAGGAAAACCAGGTTTGATTGTTAGGTTTTATCATAAAGGG
The DNA here is from genome assembly GCA_900406425.1 of Iberis pinnata. Taxonomy (NCBI): domain Eukaryota; kingdom Viridiplantae; phylum Streptophyta; class Magnoliopsida; order Brassicales; family Brassicaceae; genus Iberis; species Iberis pinnata. The sequence continues at coordinate 10,240 of OVBE01009947.1, forward strand.
ATTAAAATTGTTAGGTTTTTAGTCTAGATTTATTCTAAATGCTTGAATTAAACTGGCCACTTAGTTCATAATATTATGTTGATAAACACAGAGGGATTTGATTTAGAAATATGATCTAGTCTAGATAAGTAAATGTTTATGCTTACGGGAGTATTGTCTTAGATGTTTATGAACTTATCAAATCTGATCTTAATGCATGTATGAATTATATAAATACGGTGGATGTTTATCTTTAGTAATTCTAACATATGGATCTAATACTTCGGGAGGAGATTAGTCTTATTTTTTCGTTTGAGTTGAGAACTATTTTCAAAACGAAAATCTTTGCATGATAACCCGACTTTTAAACCTGACTACCTGTGAAATTCTCTATTGCCCGACGCTTTTATTTTATTGATTTACAATCATTTATTTTAATTATTTCTTTTATTAATTTACAACCATCTATTTTATTTGTCTTAGCTTGATCTGAAATAAATCTGAAAGTCGTGCTATCTTGTCTATGAGGGATTCGACTCTATCTATACTATTGTGATATGTTCTCTATAGTGTAGGTTATGATTTAAATTCTAAGTCTATCAACGAGTGGATATATCTTTACCTTAGTTGGTGCCGTAGTATCCTTGAAATCTTCCAAACAAACTGTCGAAGCCATGTCAACCATGGAATCAGAGTATACAGCTCTTGATAAAGCTGATCAAGCAGCAGACTGGCTTCACAACTTTTTGGAAGATATTCACATGTGGAAAAAACCAGTGTGAGCATTACGTGTACACGATAATAGTCATTGGCTATCTCTCATGCACAAACTACATTGTATAATGGCAAATTTCGTCACATAAGACGACGACATAAGACCATTAAAAACTTGATCTCAACAGGAGTACTCACGTTAGCTTTTTATCAAATATATCGTAAACCTAGCTGATTTGTTCACTAAAGGTTTTGCAAGAGATCAAGTAGAAAAATTATGAAGAGGAATGGGTCTTAAAGTCTACGTACAAAGATGAAGTTTGATGGTAACCATACCTAACTGGCTGGAGATCCCAAGAAATAGGTTCAAAGGGACAATAACTTCAAACTAAATCGGACCAACCACTGTGAGACTAGTTTCTCTACCATGTTCCCAACTTCAATAAGTTTGATGATGAAATAGTGTAATCATGTTAGCGATAAGGTTAAGAATGTAACTTTTAATGATTTCATAACTTTATGAGATGAGTATTATAAGATACTTTTGCTAAAGTTAATGGCAGATCACCTAAATGAGTGTAAATAAGGCTGATTCTAGGAGAGAAGGAAAGACTATCTCTCCAAGTTCACTCATGATACCATGTATGTTCAGGACCAAAATGAACACAATACAAAACTTAGTTCTGTGAGAAAATGAAGCTGTGTTATACATCTTATCTAGGTTTCAAAGTCCTAGGGGTTCAAGACATCGCGTTCACTCCCTAGCCGAGTAAATCCGACATGTATTAACTATGACTGGTTCAAGGATGAAAAATGCTACCAACTCAGATGTAATAATTTTTCGCTATGCTCTCGAAAAGTCCTATGTCTAGCTTCTTAGGGAATCTAGTCAGTATATTTTTCGAGTCATTAAATCGTCATATGTTTAGGGTTATTTCTATTCATGTAGGGGATTGTTGGAACTCATTTTTGACAAAGTAATTTTTATCAAAATTGAAGTAAAATTGAATGAGAAATTAAAAGGTTGTAATCGTTGGCTGAACGGGCACTAATTGAAAAGGTGCAACGAAAGGTTACGTATTTTCACCAAATATCACATTCTTTCATGTGAAAGATGCATTGATCAAATGTCATATCCTTTCACATGATGTCTCTTCGGCTACTATAAATACATGTCTTCATTTTTTTTTCATCCGGCTTTAGTCTCTCTCACAACAAAAACAAGGTTTTCGCTTGAGTAACATAAAACAACGAAGTTTGAATTCAAACAGAATATACAAACGCATACTAACAAATCTTTCGTTTCCGTTGTCTCAAGAGTATTCGTAGAATACTAAGTTTGTGCCGACATCATATAAGAGTAAAGCTTAACGAAGATATCCACGGTTGTATCCTGAGATTCTGAATGGCGGTAAGTCATCTTACTACAAGCGATTTTAAGAATTAAAGAAAGAGTTTCAAATCGATTTTGTATCTTTCTTAGTTCCGAAATGTTTTCAAATTGTTTTAAGCTTTATTTGGTTTACGGTCCCTACAAATTTGTTAAAGCTTAAAAAAGCTCATTTTACGTTTTCTACAATTAATAATAAACAAAGCAATAATTTTGTAAATTATAAATATTGTAAGCACATCAAACAATTATAAATAAATTAATTCAAGGTCTTGAATGTTTGTAGATTTTAGAATAGTTTTTGGTTTTTGTTTCTCCAAAAACCACTTTTTTCAATCAAGATTTTCTAAAAATTGATTCCCTAAAATTTAGGGAAACTAGTTTTTGAAAAAAAAACTATTTATTCTCATGTGAAACCAAAATCCATGTTTTGTTAGTTTTTTTAATCTATATATGGATTCTTCTTTTTTTATGTTTTATTGTTACAAAAATCATAAAATGAAAATAATGATTATTCTACATTATTCTTTGGCTTATACATATTAATAAAGAAAATAAGTTATAATGAAAATTTTAGTATTTTAAAAAACACTATGAATATAATATATAACATAATAAAGTTTAAAATAAATAATTAAAATTTTTTTGTATTTGAAATAATATGAATTAATAAATTTTAAATTTGAAATATGTCTATAAAATTTAGATTATTATATATTATTTATTTTAATAAATAAACCAACATAACATATATTTATATTATATTTTATATTGTCCAATTTATAAAATAAATAATAACATGTTTATTACATTTTATATCATATAGTTATATATTTTTCTATAATGTCATCACACTTTTACTTTGATATTTACATATTTATATTTGTCGACATATTTCATAACTATTTGAAAAAATTATATAATGATATGTAAATTTAAATTATACTACCATAATTTTGAAACTATATTTTCTAACATATTCTCGGGCATACCGCAGGATATCATCTAGTAAGTTATTATTTAGGATTATTGTAATACAACAATTTAACACACACACATAAATAATACATTAAGTTTTTATACATTTCATATTATTTTTTATAAAAAAATATTTTTGGTAGTAAAATGATATTTATTTTAACAGTTTTATCATTAAAAATAAAACATAAGTTAAATTTGAAAAATATTGCTAAAAACCAGAAGCTAGCAATCAAGATTTTGCGAAAACTAGAACCTACGGTAAAATCAAAATCTAAAAACTAAAACCAAAAACAAAAACCAAAATCCAAAAACTAGAATCTAAAAACTATTAAACATTCATGGCCTAAATGGAAAAATTATGTTCTATGTCCCACTTTAATTGAGGTACACATTTGAAGGTAAAACTTCAATTACAAAAATTCTAGTTTCCGTTCCATCTCCATCACGAATCTTTACTTATCGAAGTTGCATTGAGGTACCTTTTGTTCCTAGTACCAGTAAAAAACTTAACGTTTAAGTGTCCGCCACGTGTTATATATTTTATGTTGTCTCCCAGCACTAATGAACTTCATGATTTGGCAGCCAAAATTAGGTCCGTAACTAATTTAATTAGTTTTCATAACAACAAATAATAAAATGTGTCTTATGTGATAATGTATATAAACAAGACGAGAAGAAAGCAAACACTAAAATGTATAAAACAAAGAATAGTGCGTTTCATCTTAGTCGCGTGTGTAAACCGTATAGGTAAGATTTACAATCATCCTTCTTCATGTTCCACTTCTCTACTTTTCTTCTTAATCTTTTTATTATCTACTCAATTATTGTCGTATCCCACAATTATCTCCAATTATTTTTCGACAAAAAAATAAAATAAAATCTATACACAAAGTATATATCATAACATTGTAACATTGTATATATCAAAGACCAAATATATTTGTAAGACCAAATTAACTATTTGAAAAAAATGAAATCAGGAAACATTGTATATATCAAAGACCTTTTTCATCAACTTTTTTTATAAAACCTTTTTTTTTTATATATAAACTTGAAGTCTAGATAGTACGTTTATTTTTCCTTCTTTTTTTTTTGTTCTTTCTCAATTAATAAATTAATTAAACAAAATACCAAACTACATATTTGAAAAATCTTTGCAATTCAACTAAACTCTTTTCTCTCTCTACAACATTTCTCTTCCTCTGCTCTCTACAACCTTCGCCGATACTTTTTTCTTTTTGTGGCCGGTGTCCGGTTCCCCTCTGGGGCCGGTGCCGTGCATGTACATAGCAGCCGACCTTTTTGTTGTATCATATGGCCGTTTTCTTTTGTTTTTCTTCTCTGTTAGATTTACGGCTTTCTCCGACATCAACAGCTTGATCTCCGGTCGATTTCTCTGGCTTCTATGTCTGCTCGTTTCTTCCCTGACTCTTCCTTCATTGATGGCTTTCATTGGCGATTTCAACCGTCCCATGCCTGACAAAGGAGATCAGTGTTATTTCCCCTTAATCGGTGCTTGCATGCGCCGATTTAGGTGCATTGATGAAGATTTTAGAGTTTCTGGGTCTCTTTGTCGACTCTATGAACTCTCGGATTCATGGCGAGAGAGTGGTGATTACTATCACTACTACTTCTCTGATGTGCCGGAGCTATGGACTCGTCTCTGGTGGCTCAGCTTGGGAGAAGCAGGTCAACGGCAGTCAGCGGCAGCGCTTGGAGTGCCTCAGCTGAAGATTAGGGTTTTTGGGGTTCTTATGGGCTTGGGCTTGGGTTTGCTTTTAGGGCAGCCCATTTTCAATCTAGCTTGAGTTTTTTTCTTTAGTTTTTATTTCAGTCTATTAATAATTGTCATATTATTTTATTTAGTTAGTGAAATACAAACTCTTGGGAGTTTGTCCCCGGTGCTGATTTCTCGCAAAGACCATAGAACGGTTTATCGAGATTTGCGGGGTAACTGTCTCGGTTTCAAAAGAATCTTCTTTCTCTCAACCGTGGTCCTTCGGGACTTCTTTGTAATCTCCTTTTAGGAGAAGTTAATTTTTCTCTTTCTGAGAGCAGTCGCCCATTATGGGCTTGTAATTTCCCCCTGGTGGGACCTCGACTACCCTATATGGGTTTGTATTTTCATTAATCTAATATAATATAAGTTGACAAAAAAAAAAGAAAAACCTTTGCAATTCTAATTACAATTAGAACGTGAACTTGTGTTA
>OVBE01009948.1:0-15513 GCA_900406425.1 Iberis pinnata
TTGATTGCAAATTTTGGAAATTTTCTACTTATTCTCGGGTATTCCAGGAGAATTTTCTCGATCGGGCACTTCTTTGCCCGATCTTTGCACTTCTTTGTATTCCTGCGTGATCTACTTCTGCAAGCCAGCTTGACCAGTCTTCAGTAAAATAGCCATAACTTGTGATTGCACCGATGGATCGACTTCACAGCACTTCCATATGAAAGCTAACTCACGTGGCTATCTTGTGTCAAAATTTCAGCTTCATCCATCGGTGGTAACATCTTCAAACATTGCAAAACTTCTGACCCTTCTGTTGGACTCTGCATCTGCATATATCAATTTGCATCTGTTTCATGCAGAAATCTGTCTTTTTGTTCCAAAATGACCCAAACACCTAGAAACCTGTAAAACAATACCAAATTGCAAGGAAAACATTCGGATAACCTTTAATAGCAAACATAAATGCTCACTAGAAAGCGTTAAAACCGAGTAATATCAGTTACGAATGTTATATAAGTTGTAAGTTGCAATATGTAATGTAACCTTAATTTGTGTTGATGGGATGTGATTTTTTCCTGTGCATAAGACTATTTTTTCCATATGAAGGGATAAAACCTGTAACCGATCACAAGAAAAAACTAAAGCCACATAAGCTAAAAACGTAATTCAAAATTCAAAAACTGGCCGAAACAAGATTTTTCTAGAGACAAAAGACCAAATATATATATATATATGTATATATATATATATATATAATAAGCTAAAGACTCAAACTCAGTAAAATTCACCTTACACTAGCAGAAGAACCAAAAAAGCTCAAGAACAAACGCAAGAGGGCCATAAAGCCAACATAGGCAATCCAAAAAACAATTGAGAGAATCGGAACACCCGAACCCTCAAACACCTCCTCTTATAGCCGAATGAGTCTACCTCACAAATAACACCTCCTCTTATAGCGAAATCGATCTTCCATAATAGGCTTTATCTAACCGACAAAGAAAGCCGTTTAAGCAATTCGAACTAAGGATCGGACCTCAGCCTGGTCCAAATGTAGAGATAAGGAGTGAGATCAGACCAACCCCGGGAGAAGCAAACTTTTACGAGGCCGGAAAGAGCGACTGAGGGAGGCCACCACACATGTGTTATTTCTATATTTTAATGCTTTATAGTATGCATTTATTCTTGTTTTTTGGCGTTATCCAAGTGTTTTCCTTGCAGTTTTGGTATCTTTTCAGGTTTCTAGGTGTTCGGGTCGCTCTGTAGAAAAATGATGGATTTTATAACATTTTATAAGCAAAATGGCCAACTTCAGAAGAGAAAAGGATCGTACTCATTGAGAATGATCATTCTTAATCAGGAAGGAAGCTACGTAAGAAGAGAACGATCGTTCTACCCCGAGAACGATCGTTCTAAAGTCCATGGAGTGAGATAGATCAACAGGATGATCATTCCCTACAAGAACGATCAATTTCCAGAAGTCCTAGAACAATCGTTCTCTACACCTAAGAAGATTTGAAAGATTACCAAACTTATGAGATTGTCCTCAAGATTTATCAATTTTTCGTATTTTTTTATGTTCCTTTAAAATATAAAATTCTTAGGCTTGTTTTTATTTTCTTTATACGTCTTTTTAGATTCTTAGATATTTTGATAGAAAGACGAATTTCACACCTCCTATTTTGGAGAAGAATTCCGAACTTTGCTTTTAATTTATAATATTTAGTTTTTGCCTATTGATTTCCATTATGATTTCTTCAATTATGTTTTGTGTTTATGTTTCCATGTCTAAGTAATTTTCCAGTTAGGTTTCAACGTTTCCCAGGGATACCAGGTTTGATAGTTAGGGTTTTATATAAGTGATTGAATTTGTTAGGTTCTTAGTCTAAGTTTGTTCTTAATGCATGAATTAGAGTAGCTAACTAGTTCATTGATTTTAAATTAAATAAACTTAAAGAAATTTGGTTTAGAGGTCTGATCTAGTTTAGATGAATACATGTTCTTGCTTGCGAGAGTATTGTCCTAAATGTCTATGAACTTATTGAATCTGAACATTAATGCATGATCGAATTAGCGAGATATTGTGAGAGTTTATTTCTAATAATTCGAGCATAGGGTTAATACTTTGAGAGGAGATTATTCTATTTGTGCCTTTTATGTTGAGAACTATTTTTAAAGAAAATCCTGCATGTTAACCTGAACTTTTAAACCTGATTACCTGTGGAATTTCCTATTGCCTTATGCTTTTATTCATTGATTTAATTTTTTTTCATTTACCATTAGTTGCTTAATCTTAGTTACAAACACCTCGTTTTATTCTGTCTTAGCTTGCTTCGATATTAAAACTAAAAATGTACTTGCTGGTCTTTGTGGAATCTAACATATTCTATGCTATAATGATATGTTCTTAGTTGTATAGATTTAGGATTAACTCATGAGCCTATCAGATTTTCGGCACTGTTTCTTCGGACAAATACAGTGCCTTTTAAGTTTTCTTTAGAGTTTAGTCTAAGATTTTTTTACAATACTCAAGTGTTTCTTTATTCTTGATTTTGTTTTTACAGGTGCATAAGCAGAAGATATGAGAAGTCTAAGGGATTTATCAACCTCCATAACACAAAACTCTCGAAGTTAAAACGCTCAAACCCGAAATCTAGAAAGAAGAATGCTAGCTTATCCACCCCAATGGCTGACGACATTCGTCAACAAAATCCAGCCGATCTCGTGGATCTAAACAACAACCTACCTCCTCCCTAAGGGGCTATCAACTTGATACTCAACCTAGTAGAAGGAGAAAATGGCAATCAAGTACCTGCTAGGCAACAAAGAGTTGGTGATAGTAAGCAGATTGGGCAGAACTTCACCTTTATAGGAGATCCACAAGGACTTACCAATAATCAACCAGCTCAAAACAGGGTTCTAGTTGGAGACTTCAACAACCATGAAGCATTCCTTGCTAACAGGATTGCCCTTCACCCTCGCCCACCTTAACGTTAAGACTATTAGTTCCCATTCTAGCTCATCCAATTGATTAGACAAAATCAATTCCATGGTTTACCTAATGAGGACCATATGGATCACATTGATGGCTTTGAAGACATCTACACCACTGTTTAAATCAATGGGGTCTCTAAAGACTTTATGATGTGCAAGCTTTTCACTCATTCTCTTAGCGGAAATCCCTGCCAACTAACTCTACTGAAACTTGAGATGAATGCAAATCCAAGTTCCTCAGTCACTTGTCCACAACTACCAGGACCAACAACCTTCAAAGCAAGATCTCTCAGTTTCAGCAAGGTCTTATAGAATCCTTCTTCAAAGCATGGGAAAGATTCAAAGAGTATCTTCGCGATTGTCCTCACCATGGCTTCTCTAAGCCGAGTCGCCTCAACACCTTTTACAAAGGTATTGATTAGAGATATCAACTCTCACTTGATACAGCCAGCAATGTGTTTTCCATGACCAACTGTTGCTTGAATGGTTAGTTTAGGATGAGTTTGGACTCTATTGTGTGATTTCTTGGAGCATGCATGTTGATTTGAGGATTGTTTGCTCCAAACTTTTGAAGTTTTGGTTTTGTAATTAAAATTTTGGTTTAATAACTCGATTTAGGTTGTTTTTTGTGGACTAATGCGTTTAGGGTCTAGTTTAGGATAAATGTTTATGCTGGATGATGATGGTTTTGTTTTATGGCTCTTAATTTTGATAAACACTTCATTTCGCTTGAATATCAGTTATTTGAATGGTTTTCTCCCTTGATTCTTGCTAATTTTAGTTAATTTTTCCCAAATAATTGCTCACCATTAACCATGTTTCTTGATGACTTAAATTGAACTGATTTTAGACCCATGTTTAGGTTGGTCTCTTTTGACGTATCTCTTTATTTTTGCTAGTTATAACTAGTATTGCTTGATCATTGCTCTATACTTCTATTTTGATCTTGTGCTTTTGAATGATTGCTTCTAAGTGTCTTGATTGGTCTCTTTCACATGTGATTCTTGCTAATTGTTCATTAGTATTCCTCGATCAGTGCGATTTGAATGGTTAATATTACAAGTAGTTTTTGTTAAGTTTTGATATTGGCATTTCTCAAATCATTGTAAAACCATTCTCATTTGTGTTTTGAATTGATTAGTCACTAACTTTATCTTGAGTTCTTTTATTTTGAGGACAATGTCAGACACCGATGAATACCAACTTGCCGTATCTGACTGTCCAAGCCGCTCAAAGGCTGCCAAAAAACTATACCCAACAAAAATCGTTCTTCTTCTACTGCTCCTTTTGCACCCCAAGAAGAGAGCCTTCTCAGTCACTGAAAAGGGAAATGGTCCAGCCCTCCAGCAGTGCGCTAGTCACCGACCCGAATTTTCTATAGGCACATTGGCCTTGCTTAGCTGGTTCACCATTCTCCAAAAACTGGTTGGATTTTTCAGTGACCAGCTCAAGAATCACAAGACTTGGAAAGGGCGGAAACTGACAGAAAAGTGGGACACATTTGATCAGATGTTTACAATGCTCTACGGAAGAGCACTCTGGATCTCACTCATTTTGGTGATCATTCCGCCTTGAGAGCACCCGGAGTTGATGCACATGTGTAAGAGATGTTTGATCAGATGGGGCTCAGCACTTTTCCTTTCTAGGATAATCCTCTTTATAACGACCTGGCGAGACAGTTCCTTGCTTCTTTTAGTATAGTCAGAAAGGGCCCCGAGAACCCTCCCATTGCTATGACTAAGGTTCAAATCTTTTTCCTTGGCAGACTTTACAACATTCCTATGGATGAGTTTGGTCCCATCTACAATTTCAAAGCAGAGGGACATTTTATAGACCTACAATATTTTCACTCTTTTGATGATCTTTAGGATGTGATTTCTCAAAGAAACTATGCTCCTAAGCACGCGAAGCTCACTTGCATTCACAACCTAGCTATTTGCATCACCTCCATGTTTCTCAATAACCTATTCTACATCAAGAAATAATCCGGAGTGGTTCGCACTCAAGAGTTTGAGTTCCTTCACTTCTCATTTTGTCGATCAAGATCAAACATCTCACAACGCCAACACAAGTTGGTTATTTACTAAGATCCTTAATGAGAGGAAGTTTGATGATTTTGAAGAAGTCCAGTAGAGTTGAGGTGATGGGTAGTTTGGCTACACCTGCTGAAACATGTTGCTATCCCACTCGAGTTGTTCACTCTGGATATGAAGATGAAGTTTGCGGATGCAAAGTACATCTTCGTCACCAAGTGGTTCACAAAACTCACCATCTTCCTCTTCGACAACTTATATGGACAAACATGCAAAGTCTTCCTCCCAAAAGAAGATATAGCTAGCATCACATATCTGGAGAAAAATCCTTTTCTCCTTAGACATCAGCACTTCTTTGATGCACCTGTTGCCGCTGTCGATGCCTTGATTCTCTTTGGTGGATCGAGTCACGGTTGGCGATCTTCTCACAGGCGCCAAAAAGAAGTTACCCAAGAGGATGGATCTCCCATCTTACTAGAGGATTACAATGAGTTCGATCTACCCCTGCGTCGTCCTGACTTCACTGATTCAGAGATTATTCGTTGTATTGCAGATGCACAAGAGATGACTCATAGTAGCGTTCAGAGGATTTAGAGTGCGCAATTGAAGGTGAGGAGACCATCCTCACCCATGCGACATTGTGACGACTAGATGGAGTTTGATGAGCACAGAGAGACCTTCGATGGAGAGCGATTCACCTTAAAATTTCTTTTTTACTTGAAACTCTTGTATTTTTATTTTCTACTTTAGTTTTCTTTTGTTTTAGAATTATTATCTATTCAAGTCATTATTTCTTCTCTTAGATTTATTTTTCGGGACGATTTGAAGCAAGTATGGGGAAGGGTGTATGATGTACTAACGATATTTATATGTTTTGTCTTTTTGATGAAAATTTTCAAAAAAAATTTTTGTTTAGATGAGTCTAGCCGATGATGACCGCTAACATAGTGTGAGTTTAGAATCACTTTCTTTTGACTACCGACTTAGATTGGCTGTTGTATTTGAACTGGAACCCCTTTTACTGATTGATATGCTTTTGAAAGTTCTGATCTTTTGGATTGTTGATGATTTGATGCTGACTCTACTTTGTTATGACTAACTTGATATTAAATTTTCTTGCTTATGGTGTTGGTATACTTTGGAGCTAGGTACATTTCTCTTTGGTCTTTTGTAAAATCGTGAGGTCTTGCAAAGTATGATCCCCCTTCTCCATTTCTTCAACTAAAAGTGATTTCTCTGCATTTTAGTGGTTTTGAGAAGTCATTTACCATAATTTTAGGATCATTTAGATGTCAATATGTTGCATTCCTAGGACATTCTTGGTAAATTTGCATTTTCATGAAGTTTCGCACTAGCACTCGCATACATATGCAGTTTGGAGATTTTTCAGAACATTATTGCAAATTTGGAGAAGGAAAGGGAAATGCACGGGATGGAACCAACTCAATCAAAACCGGAACAACTTCCTTAATCCGAGCCAAATGAGTTTTCATATCGAACCAAAGGATACTCAAACTTGAGCCTAACCCAACTCGATCATTCGGGACAATTACACCTCTCGGCCTCGATCATCAAGGCTCAACTCCTGATCGAGCCACCTTAAAGCTCTGATTGAGGCACCATCATTTACATCGAGCCGCATGCAATGCCTCGACCAAACTCCAACTTGGCTCAATCACGACCCCTCGATCACCCGACCTTCACTCCACATTGAGCCAAGCTTATCTTACCTCGATCAACTCTCTGGCCGGCTAGAGTAAGTCCCTTGATCTCTCGACCACCCGCATCGTGCCTCAACAAACCGGCTCGATCAACCATCAAGCCCGCCTCAATCATTGGCTCGATCAACCATCAAGTCTGGCTTGATCATCTTCCTTGCTACCTCGACCTTATGGCTCGACGACACATCAAGATACAACTCGACCAAATGCCAGTTTCATAATGAACCAAATTTAAGTATAATGATCAATCATTACGTTTTGTCTTTTAGCGTTTTTTTAACTACATAAACCCTAAAAACGCCTCTTTTTAGACTAACCTTTATTTTTATGCCATTTTGGGTTTTTTGTCTTATGTTTATTTTCTCTCTGTTTTCCTTTGATGTTCTTGTTGATCCAAACCCAAATTTCTTGTGAAGTTTATGTTTAGTTTCTAATTTCTTCATTTTCATGTTTAGTTTAAGGTTGTGATCTATCTTGGACATATTGATCTACTGTTTTACACTTCTTATCTCGTTTTTGTCTTGATCATCATTTCTGGGTTTGTTACTGTTTCATTAGTTCATTGTTTCTGGGTTGGTGTTCTAGTTATTCTTCATCTTCATCTTCTGCATCTCTGATTTTTCGTCCTTATCATCATCCTCTGGTTATTCTGACTTTGTTGCTCTTACTTTTTTCATAGTTTGACTTTTGATCATGATGTTTGGTTTTGAAGTTATGTTTTCCTGTTATCGTGATTTCATACCCACCATGTGTAGAGAATAATTACCCAAATTTCTAAGGATGGGGTAGGTTAGTGTAGAACCATTGTTCCTCCTAGGTGTCTAAGCTTGATTGTTCATTGATACCTTCTATTTCATTGTCCATAATGCTTATTTCTTTTTGATCAATTGAAATATGAACTTAGGCATTTTCAGCACCCGAAAAATGTTTGATGAAATGTCTGATCATGGTGATTTCAGAGATTTACACACCTAGCCCAAGGAATTGGATGTCTAGGGTGTTTATCGGCTTAGGTAGATTGTTTCTTCATGCCTGCTAGGTAGAGTTCCGTTAACGGAAGTTAGGTCTGGATACTACCTAGCTTGAGATCATCTGTCAAGGAATTGGATTTGGTTGTCTATGAATCTATCGTCTAGGGATAGTTGTTTGTGAGGTATGTTAGACACATAGGTAGCTCAGGGAGGAATACTAGTCAATTACCCTCATCCTTAGGAACTGTTTTCCCATTTGATTGCTTTTACCCCCATTTTCTTCCCTGTTTTTACTTCACTTGTTGTTTACCCTTAGTTTCTGTTATGCATGTTAGTTTTTATGTCTTGTTTATTTTCTGCATGCTTTCTTCTTTAGGATTGTTAGACCTAATATGAGAAGATGGTCGATTTTATTCAAACCTAATATGAGAAGATGGTTAGTGATTCAATTGAAGGGACATACACAACAAAATTAGGTTTTTTTTTTTTAATGATACTCAAAATTGCAGAACCAAAAATGAACGAAAATCTAAGTGATGATAAGAACTTGCCTCGTTCATAGTAGAGTATGCATGTGGTAAAATTGAATATTTTGAAGGAATCTTTCGAAATTATGGCAAATCACTGGAGAGAAAAGAGCAGCCAATGAAATCAACAACAAAGGGCATATTTTTTAGTTATGTTTTCCTGGAAAATTTATTCAAAAATCAAATTTGTTGTCTTCAATGAATTTTTCAGATTAAGAAACTCACCTATTATATTGACTGAAAGAAACACAATAGATACTTTGGGTTAAAAATTTTTGTTATTATGTAATATTTTCGGATAATTTATAAAAAATTTAGATATTTTAGATTTGGGTATATTCGGGGCTAAAAATATCTGAAATAATTAGAAACAAAAAAATTTCGGATTTTTATGGTTCTTTGTTTAGCGACCCGAACCGATCCGGACCCTATAAGATCCGACCCGGAAATTTTCCGGGTCTTAAATGGATCCTAAATCCTAAGACGCGAAAACCCGGATCCGAACGGTTCCTACCCGAAGACACGAATGCCCAATCCTATTTTCTAGTAGCGTTACTCGATTTTTTTTTTCAAACTCGTTCTTGACCACTATCTAACCTCCCTTTCTCTCAACAACAATTGAATGCTCTTTTCTATTACGTTCGTCCCTCATCCCCTTTTTTATAAACTTCTGTTCGGATTCAATTTCTTTTCCTATTTGTCACCGTCTTCCATTTTTCCAGCCTTCTTCTTCTTTTTCCATTCTTTTAGCTTTCCTTTTTGCCATAACTTTTCTTTTAACATGATAAACCTTTTCTATGTAGATCCTTATTTTTGTATGTGAATGTGTTACCTCAATTTTTAGTTGATGTCCTTCCCATTTCTATGATCGAGTAACAACTCTTGTGTTCACATCTTCATTTTTTTTTTTTTATCATAGAATTATTTTGAATGTGGTTTTCTGAATCATTAAAAAGAAAAATAGAAACTATGCATTTAAAAGACCAAATTAATCTCATTTTTGTGTTTTTATTTGATTTTTGTACATACAGTAAAATTATATTTGAAATATATGGAAATACTTAATTAATTATTTGGACGTAACAATTATAGTGCTTCTAATTTCGAAATCGACGTTTCCAAAATGTTTTTAAAATTGACTATTTTCGGAATCGCGTATTCTGAAGCTTCTAGTTCCGATTATGAGTTGCGAGAAACTCATCATACTACATTGGATTTACCTAAAGTTCCATAGAGCATCATAGTACGTCCGTATACTCATAATACTGACATAACCATAGAGTAGAAACATACATCCAATAATTCCAAAACAAAGATACCATAAGAGATCATAGCCGCATGTTTATTTACAAAGAAATAAACATCAAATATCATAGCCGTATTTATTCATAAACAAACTTTCAACAAAATATCGTCTCCTAGACTTGCATCTCCAGCATTCAATTCAACTTCTATCTTCTTCATTTTCACTGGAACTTGCATCTCCAACATTCATGTCAGACGTTAATATGTTCATCTTTAAAATATTTATAATACCGATTACCGTCCTCCGAATTCATCTTATATAAAATTATCCAAATTATTTTTTAATTAGATAGAGATCCAGAGGCCTATTTCCCCAACAACAACATTCTAAAAGACAATGGTTTTATTTGTGTAGGGACCGTAAAACCGGATTTAGTTATAAACCGAGTTTTAAAACGTTTAATAATCTTAAACCAAACGAAGTCGAGTCGAAACTCTTTTTTTAATTCTAAAAATTTCCCGTAGTAAGACAGTTTACCGCAATTTAAGAATCCCAGGATACAACCGTTCCACGTCTTTATTAAGTCTTACTCTTAATAAAGCCTATCGACCTTAGTCTTTATGAAGACTCCCGAGACTTTGGAAACGGGGTATTATTGGAACAACTTTTGCAGATACTTATGGTAATTATTTATTTAATCTCTTATAGAAATCGAGAAACCACTTGTTCTCTGAATTGTTTGAGAAAAAATCGGATGAGATAAAATGAATGAAAGATGCTATATTTATAGGTGACGAAGAGGCATCATGTGAAAGGATGTGACCTTTGGTCAAGACACACCCCTTCGTTGCACCTTTCTAATTGGTGACCTTTCACCTTAAGCTACTTCACTCCTTAGTTCACTAAGATTGAGTGTTAGCTTACTAGTCCATCCAGCTAGGTTAGTACTCATTTAGCTCATTTAGCTTGGTTGAGCTGCCCTTTTATTCACCTAGCTGAGCTAGCTAATCTTTCCAGCTAATTTAGCTCATTTAGCTGTCTAATTTCTCATTCAAATTTACTTCAATTTTGACAAAAACCATTTTGTCAAAAGTGAGTTCCAACAATCCCCCACATGATTAGAAATAATCCTAAACATATGATGACTCTAGAGACTTGAAAGAAAGTACTGGCTAGATTCCCTAAGACGCTAAACAGAAGGACTTTTCGAGAGTATTGCAAAAAATCACTGCATCTGAGATGGTAGCATTCGCCTTGAACCAATCATAGTTAATACATATCGGATTTACTAGACCAGGGAGTGAATACGATGTCTTGAACCCCCGGGCTTTGGTGTAAATCTAGACAACATGTATAACACAGTTTCATTTTCTCACATAGACTAAGTTCTATATTTTGTTCATTTTGGCCCTGAACAAACCTAGTATCATGAGTGACTTGGAGAGATGGCATTTCCTTCTCCCTCTTAGAATCGGCCTTGTTCACACTCATTTAGGTGATCTGCCAATAAATTTTGCAAAAGTATCTTGTAATACTCATCTCAGAAAGTTATGGAATCATTAAAAGCTTTAAGCTTAACCTTTTTACTAACAGGATTTACACTGTTTCATCATCAAACTTTTGAATTTGGGAACTGGGTAGAGAGACTAATGTCACAGTGTTTGGGTAGATTTTGTTTGAAATTTTTGTCCTCTTGAAACTATTTCTTGGGATCTCCAGTCAATTAGGTAGGGTTACCATAAAACTTCATCTTTCGGCATAGGCTTTTAAACCCATTCCTCATGATGATCTTTCTACTTGATCTCTTGCCAAACCTTTAGTGAACGGATCAGCTAGGTTATCGGCAGATTTGATAAATACTATTGTGAGTACTCCACTTGAGATTAAGTTTCTAAAGGTCTTATGTCGTCGTCCTATGTGACGATATTTTCCATTATACAACATAATTTTTGCCTGAGAGATAGCTGATTGACTATCACAGTTTACACGTAATGCAGGCACATATTTTTCCCACATGGAAATATCTTCCAAAAAAAGTTTGAAGCCACTATGCTTCATGAGCAGTAACCTTTGCAAATCACCCCCACACTTTGAGGTATTTGTATGATGGTACCATACCTTTCCAAAGTTGAGTATTAATTTTTTTTAGAGTGCAGTTTCCAACTCACACTTTTTCAAGCCCGTGTTCGACTCCCACCTCTTCGAGCCCGTCTGCGACTCGCACCTTTTCGAGCCCGTCTGCAACTCGCACCTTTTTCGAGCCCGTCTGCGACTCGTACCTTTTCGACCCCGTCTGCGACTCGCACCTTTTCGAGCCTGTCTGTGACTCGCACCTTTTCGTGGCCGTATTAGACTTGCGCTTCTTCGAGCCCGTCTGTGACTCGTACCTTTTCGAGGCCGTATTAGACTCGCACCTCTTCGAGCCCGTGTGCGACTTGCACCTCTTCGAGCCTGTATTAGACTAGCACCTCTTCGAGCCTGTATGTGACTTGCACCTCTTCAAGCCTGTATGCGATTCGTACCTCTTCGAGGTCGTATTAGACTCGCACCGTTTCGAGTATGTATTTGGTTTGCACCCTTTTGGACCCGTCCTTGGTTTGCATCCTTTCGGACGCGTCCTTAGTTCGCACCCGTCCTTGGTTTGCACCCTTTTGGACCCGCCCTTGGTTCACACCCGTTCGGACCCGTCCTTGGTTTGCACCCTTTCAGACTCGTCCTTGGTTCGCACCCTTTCGAACCTGTCCTTGGTTTGCAACCTTTCAGGATCGTCCTTGGTTTGCACTCTTTTGGACCTGTCTTTGGTTCGCACCCGTTCAGACCCGTCCTTAGTTTGCACCCTTTCAGAATCATTCTTGGGTTCGTACCTTTTCAGACCTGTATTTGGTTCGCACCTTTTCGGACCCGTCCTTAGTTTGCACCCTTTCGAACCCATCCTTGGTATGCACCCTTTCGGACCCATCCTTGGTTCGCACCCTTTCAGACCCGTCCTTGGTTCGCATCCTTTCGGACCCGTCCTTGGAGACCGATCAATTTTCCATGGACATTTTCGATATTCTTGGTTTCCATCGCAAAACTGGAAAATATTAGTAATATATCGCACAAACATTTTAAAATGATCTCGGACCGGTAAAATGTTTTAAACCGTTAAAACCGAAATCCGATATAAAGCGGTAGCTATAGAGCAGTTTTTTTTAGAATTAAGATTGTAGGGACCGTAAAAACGGATTTAGTTATAAACTGAGTTTAAAGCGTTTGATAATCTTAAACCAAACGGAGTCGAGTCGAAACTCTTTCCTTAATTCTAAAAATTGTCCGTAGTAAGACAGTTTACCGCAATTTAAGAATCCTAGGATACAACCGTCCCACGTCTTTATTAAGTCTTACTCTTAAAAAAGCCTATCGACCTTAGTCTTTATGAATACTCCCGAGACTTTGGAAACGGGGTATTATTGGAACAACTTTCGCAGATACTTATGGTAATTATTTATTTAAACTCTTATACAAATCGAGAAACCACTTGTTCTCTGAATTGTTTGAGAAAAAATCGGATGAGAGAAAATGAATGAGAGATGCTCTATTTATAGGTGACAAAGAGGCATCATGTGAAAGGATGTGATATTTAGTCAAGACACCTTTTCATATGAAAAGACACACCCCTTCGTTGCACCTTTTCAATTGGTGACCTTTCACCTTAAGCTACTTCACTTCTTAGTTCACTAAGATTGAGTGTTAGCTGACCAGTCCATCCAGCTAGGTTAGTACTCATTTAGCTCATTGAGCTTGGTCAAGCTGCCTTTTTATTCATTTAGCTGTGCTAGCTAATCTTTCTAACTAATTTAACTCATTTAGCTGTCTAATTTCTCATTCAAATTTATTTCAATTTTGACAAAAACCACTTTGTCAAAAGTGAATTCCAACAATTTGTTCCTTAAACAATGGACCGATATCTTTTAAGTTCACAACAGTTGAAAATCATCCATGACTATTCTCCGTGATGATTATTTCTACCCAAAAATGGATATTATCAATGAGTCAATTAAATGGACTTTATATTCCTTCACATAAAAGTAAGGTCCATGACTTCCACCGAATTTTCCTTAAAGATAAAAATAAAATGATTCCCCTCATCACTCTACTTGGCCGAAATATTTCCTTTCTTATTTTCTTTTACATCCGTTGCAAATTGTTCTTATGGTCCATTCAACGTTAGTATATATTTTTGAAGATCGTGCACTACAAAAAAACATGAGAAAAAGTGACCGGAAAAAGCGATGGATTTACTATCCGTCGCTGTTGTTTAATTTTCTATTTTATTAAATATTTACTATCCGTCGCTAATCCGTCGCTTTTGTTTAAACTATCCGTCGCTAATCCGTCGCTTTTTCTTTAAAATTATCTGTCGATTATCCCTCGGATTTTCGTCGATTATTTACCGTCGATTATCCGTCGATAAATAAGCGACGGATAATCGACGGATAATGTAAATCGACCACCTAGAATCAACTGCCGATATCCGTCGCGTTTCCGTCGCTTTAGACCCGAAAGCGACGGAAAAGCGACGGATATGCCCGTCACTTTTACCGTGTTTTCTTGTAGTGGTGATGCGTTCTAAACTTATTAGAAAATCTGATAAGTAAACTATTCGGCCATAAGTAGAGATTAAAAGTCTAGGCTATGAGTTTTTCATAACCTAAAACAAGCACTTTAGGAAATTAGGTTTTCTTCTTAAACAGTTAATTGCCTCTATTTTACTGGCTATATAGTTTACGTTGATTTAATTAGTGAATTTTAGTTGCAAAAATTTGCTTTTTTTTTGTATTCTATATTGTATGTCAAATGTCAACTACACACGTTTGTTTTATCATTATTACTATTGCATATCATTATTATGGTAACTAAGTTATTATTGCATAAGATTAAACAAAATTTATTATAATAATTATCCATAACTTACTTCATGGAAAAGTAACTTACTTCATGGTGAAATAATCCCTTTTACTTATTATTATAATATCTTTCTTCATCTTGAAGAAATGTTGAAACACTATAAATAGAGTCCATGTGACTCATTTGTAAAACATATCGATCTTCTTTTTCTCCTGTATTGTCAAACATTCATAAGAAATCATTCTCCCCTTCTTCTCATACGAGTATATATATAATATATTATATTATATTATTTACAACAAGTTATCAGCACGAACGTTCTACCCGATCAAATATCCAAATCCCGATTCCACTAAAAAGTTTAAGGTAAAATTTTATTCTGTCAAATTTAATTACATTTAAATTTATGAATTTTATTTTCAGAGTGGAAGGATTTTTCCTTCCTCTCGGGCTAAGTCCCTTTGATTGTTATAGAGGTTATGCCTCTCGATCATAAAATAAACCGGACGATGTTCCTTTGATCATTATAGGGACGCTGCCCCTGATCATAAAAATTTTGGACTTTGTTCCATTGATCATTATAGGGGCTATGCCCCTCGATCATAAAACAAAAGATATATCTTAGATCTGTTGAAAGGCGATGCCTTCTAGATCATAAAAAATAAACGATATATCTTTGGATCGATTGAAAGGCTATACCCTTCGAACCTATGGATGGCAATGCCTCCTATACAATCATGTGGTGGTATATACCCCAAATGATATTTTAAATTCTGTCTTTAAATTATGCATTTAAATTTATGCCTTTAATTTATGCATTTAATTTATGCCTTTAAATTATGCACTTAAATATTGCATTAATTTATGCTTTTAAATTAATCATTTAATATTTTAAATTCTATACGTTTCTTTATTAAAAGAAACATATATAACTATACATTAATTTATGTTTTATAAATTATTTTATAGTTATCATGTCAAATTTGACAAAGCTCGATATCACGGCTCTGGATGTTGTCGGAAAGAATTATATGACATGGGCATTAGATGCAAAAATGTATTTAAAAGCCAACGGGTTATTAAAAACTATCGATCGTTAGAAATGACGACCGATGAGGATAAGGCTAAGGCCATGATATTTTTACGTCACCACCT
>OVBE01009949.1:0-15512 GCA_900406425.1 Iberis pinnata
AGAACATACAGGGCGTGTGTTTTGATAGTCAATGATGGGGATTGGGAATGTCTGACAATATATGAACATTATACTAATAGATATACCAGCTTCGATAGAACATATAAAGGCTCAAAAGGAGAAACTTCATCAGAGAATCTCTTTATATTCAACATCAAAACAAAGGAGCTTGTTTTCAAGTTCCGGGCCACAAATATCGATAAATTCTGCGAGTTGGAGATAAAAGAATGTGGGGTAGTGGAAATCTGATGCTGCTAAATCTTCAAGCAAGGTAGACACTTCTCAAAACGTCATCGTCTTGAACTGTACGTTACAAACGTTATTTTTATTTATTTACTTGATTGCAAAAATTAGTTCATAAAATTTTAGATTTCTTTTGGCTTTCTCGATATCTACAGCCTATCCAATATGTAGCTAAAGCAGAACCAGCAACAAGAAAGCTATGGTTGAAACTAAAGACTCATCAAAACAAGAAACTTCCATTAAAGAGCAAAGAAAGCACAAGCTTGAGTTTTATCACTTGCGTTTGTCTCTTTAAGGCTAATCATCATCAAACATATCTTGAGCCTAAAGGTAAAAATTCAAAACCCTTAAAAGATCTTTTCTAATAATATGTTCTTAGCATTAGGAAGCATAGCCGGTCCTGAGATTTTAAAGGGCTGTAAGATAAAATGAAAAACATGGACCGGTTCTTCAAATAAAATTTTGAAAATTGGCCAGTTCTTAAAGTAAAAATTTGAAAATATAAAACAGGCCGCAAGCTTGTGCTTGCTCTACTTGGTCTCAAGACCGGCCCTGTTGGGAAGAGATAAGCTTTTAAGCATTGTGTTTATTTTTCTACATTCAAAACATGTTAAATCCAGAAACAGCATTTGCTTCTATTTGTGAATATCACCTCATTTATTTTTAACTAAATTCTGAAATTAGTTACTAAAGCTTCAGTTAGATGGTACATCAACTAAATAATGGGCATGTGTTTTGTTCGTTAATCGTTAATGAAGGTGAAATTACATAATAAGCGAAAGGGAGTATTTTGGTACATCAATGAAATATAGGGCGTGAGTTTTGTTGGTCAACGAAGGTATTTAGGACAACGAGAAACTATCTTATAGCGTACCGTCCAAGTATCATTATAGTACTACTTTCTATAGAACATATAAAGGCTCCAAAGAAGAAACTTTATCGGATAATCTCTTCATATTCGATGTTGAATTAGAGGAGGCAACTTCCATTGAGCTTGTTTTCAAGTCCCGGACCATTGGTTCTACTACCTCTAATGGCTGCGACCTGGAGATAAAAGAATGCGGGGTAGTCCAAATCTCGGAACATTCTAGCGATGAAGAAGATACAAAATCTTCGTATGTGAAAACAGTAATAAAAGAGCCGTTGGTTTAGAGTGATTTGGCTAAGTCTTATTGTTTTGATTCAGTCTTTAATATAACTTGAGTTCTTGATTTGTAGGATCCAAGTTAAGTTTCCGTTGCATTTATTTTAGGAATTTCAGTTGTAATGTTAAGTCTATTTAAAAACTCTTTGAAGTATGAATAAAGTAAGCTCCACGAAACCACTTGCTACTCTGTTCTCTCTGTTTCTTTGTTTAACAAGTGGTACCAGAGCGGTTTCTAATCAACAAAATAAGTGATAAAGAGCTGTCAATTTCTAAGTTTGACGGTGACTATGAACACTGGGCTATGCTGATGGAGAATTTACTAAGATCCAAAAAGTGGTGGGAGTTGGTGGAGACAGGCCTCACGAGACCAGATAGAAGTGTGATTCTCTCAGGCCCTCAAATGACTGAATTGGCAAAGATGACTCTAAAGGACTTGAAGGTAAATAATTATATGTTTGCCTCAATTGACAAAAACATCCTCAAGACAATTGCCAAGAAGGAGAGTGCAAAAGACATATGGGATTCGATGAAAGCTAAGTACCAAGGAAACCTGAGAGTACAGTCTGCACAATTACAAAGGTCGAAGAGAATGTTTGAAGTACTTGAGATGAAGGATGAAGATATTGTCTCTGCATATTTCTCCAGAGTAATGATGGTGGCCAATGATATGAGAGGCCTAGGAGAAGAGATGCCTGACGCTAAAGTAGTAGAGAAAATTTTGAGGAATCTTGCAGAAAGGTTCACTTATGTCGTATGTGCCATTAAAAATCAAAAGATATACAGAAACTATCTGTAGATAAACTACATAGTTCTTTGCTTGTTCATGAGCAGAACATGAAGAAGGATATGATGGAAGATCATGTCTTAAAGATGGAGAGTCAGAGAAGATATGAAGGAGGAAGAGGCCAAGGTAGAGGCACTTATTCTCTAGGCAGAGGAGGAAGAGGTCATCGCCAGGAGTTTGACAAAAGCAAGGTGGAATGCTTTAGATGTCACATATTGGGTCACTTCAAGAATGAGTGCCCTACATGGGAGAAAAATGCCAATTTTTCTGAACTAGAGGAAGATGTTCTATTAATGGCATACTCTGAAATGGAGAATGAAAGCATGTGATACCTAGACTCAGGATGTAGTAACCACATGTGTGGAATCAGGGAATGGTTTGCAAACATGGACAATGACTTCAGACAAAGTGTCAAGTTGGGTGACAATAGAAGAATGCTGGTTGAGGGAAAAGGGGATTTGTTTCTTCAGATCAATGGCTTAAATAAACTCATGACATCTATGTACTATATACCTGGGTTGAAGAGTAACTTGTTGAGCATGGGTCAAATGCAGCAAAGAGGCATGAGAATAACCATAGAAGACAATATTTGTAAGGTTTGGCATAAACAGAAAGAGAGAGAGATAGTGCAGTCTCCAATGACTACAAACAGAATGTTTGTGATCTCCGCATTGTCAGTAGAGAGGAATGCAGTGAGTGAGTCACGATGCCTGCAGATTTCAGAAGTAAAGGAAGGACTTACATGGCACAGGAGGTTTGGGCATCTTGGACTTCAAAATCTGAAGTTACTTAAGGACAAACAAATGGTGATTGGCTTACCAAAGATGAGTATACAAGAAGAAGTATGCGAAGTGTGTATGCAAGGGAAGCAAATTAAAACAAAGATTCTTAAAACGAATGAGTGGAGAGCTAGAATGAAGCTGGAACTAGTTCACAGTTACTTGTGTGGTCCACTCACTCCAACTTCAGAAAGTGGCAGAAGGTACATCGTAAATTTTATTGATCACTATTTCCTTGCGGAGAAATCAGAAACCTTCAAAGTTTTCAAGGAATTCAAAGTTGTTGTTGAAACAGAAAGTAGTGAGAAAATTGCCTGTCTAAGAACAGACAGGGGTGGTGAGTATAACTCAAAGGAGTTCCAAGATTTCTGTGTGGAACATGGGATTAGGAGACAGCTTACTACAGCTTATACCCCTCAGCAAAATGGATTTGAGAGGAAAAAACAGAAGTGTGCTTAACATGACCATATGCATGTTGTTTGAGATGAAGGTACCACACCCGTTTTGGCATGAAGCTGTACAATATGTTGTACATGTTCTGAACAGAAGCCCAACTGTATGTCTGGAAAACATGACACTTGCAGAGAGATGGAGTGATCATAGGCCCTCTATTTAACATCTTAGAGTGTTTGGCTGCTTGGCCTATCCACTGATATCGTATGAAAGGAGAATTAAGTTGGAGGAGAAAAACATCAAATGTGTCATGTGAGTAGAGAGTCAAAGGCGTACAAAATCTATGAACCATTAGCAAAGAAGTTGGTAGTTAGCAAAGATGTGGTCTTTGATGATACCAGAGGTTGGATATGGGAAGAAAATGACAAAGGTACAATTTGGGAATGTGGCTTTGAAGAGAATGAGGGTGAGACACAAACTGAGAATGTGGCAGAAGCTAAAGAAGATACACCACCACCTCAACAAGCAGATGAAAATGATACTGCTGAGACAACTCAAAATGTGAGATCACAGAAGTTGCAGAGCAAGAAGAAGCAGTGACTCAAAGAGCAAACACTGGTAGAATCAAGCAAAAACCGATTTGGATGATATATTATGTTTGTGAGGGAATGGTTTTGTTCATATAAGAATGTGATAATGAAGTGATAGCCACATTTGTAGCAGAGGATGATCCTCAAAAATTTGATGAGGCAGTGAAACTGGAGAAATGGAGAAGAGCAATGGAAATTGAGATTAAGTCCATATAAGAGAATAACTCTTGGGAGTTGGTTGATTTGCCAACAGAAGCAAAAGTGATTGGTGTTATATGGGTTTTCAAGACTAAGTTCAATGAAAGGGGAGAAATTGAAAAATTTAAAGCCAGGTTAGTTGCAAAAGGCTTTCACCAAACTCAAAGAATTTACTTTCATGATGTGTTTGCTCCAGTAGCTAGATGCAACACAACCAGAGTCGTTTTAGGAACAACAGCAAGTAAAGGATGGAATGTGTACCAATTGGATGTCAAAAGTGCATTCCTGCATGGTGAGGGAAGAAGTATTCATTGAACAGATCGAAGGATTTGAGGTAGATGGAGACAGAGACAAGGTGTATAAGTTGAAGAAAGCCTTGTATGAATTAAGACAAGCTCCTAGAGCTTGGTACAACAGAATTGAGTCTTACTTTGAGAAGGAAGGATTCAAGAAGTGCTACTGCGAGCACACACTATTCATAAAGGCTGAAGAGACTAAAATCTTAATTGTGAGTGTGTATGTTGATGATTTGGTGTACACAAATAACTGTGATGGAATGCTTGAAGAGTTTAAGACTTCTATGCACAAGGAATTTGCCATGACAGATCTTGGGAAGATGAAATTCTTTCAAGGAGTTGAAGTTATACAAGATGACACAGGGATCTTTATCAATCAAAGGAAGTATGCAACTGAGATACTTGAGAAATAGGGCATGAAAGACTGTAACTCAGTCAGGAATCCCATTGTTCCAGGCTATAAGCTGTCAAAGGAAGGATCAGGAAGTGAAGTGGATCCAACAATCTTCAAGAAATTGGTTGGTAGTATGAGATATCTCACTGCCACTAGACCAGACCTTATAGTCTCGATTAATTTAGAGAGCATATTCATGGAGAAGCCTAGAGAGCAACATATGTTAGCTTTGAAGAGGATTTTAAGGTATGTAAAAGGAACAATGGGATATGGGGTGCAATACTTAAAGGGAGAAGAAGTGAAGTTGAAAGGCTTTGTTGATAGTGACTATGCTGGTGATGTAGATGATAGGAGAAGTACATCAAGATATCTATTCATGATTGGAGGAGGAGCAATCTCATGGGCTTCAAAGAAGCAACCAATAGTCACATTATCAACTACACAGACTTAGTTTGTTGCAACAACATTTGGAGCTTGTCAAACAGTTTGGCTAGGAAATGTACTTGAAGAAATCGAGCTTAAACAAGAAGATGGTACAAAGTCTACTGTGATAACAACTCAACCATAAAGCTGTCAAAAATCTGGTTCTTCATGGAAGGAGTAAGCATATTCATGTTAGATTTCAGTTTATGCGTGAATTGGTTAATAAAGGAATCGTAAGCCTAGAGTATTGTTCAACAAGAGATCAACTGGCAGACGTGATGACTAAGGCAATAACTTTGGAGGTGTTCGAGAGATTGAGGAAGAAGATGGGTGTGTGCAGCGAGGAGATAAACTGAAACAAAGGCTTTTCAGTTTAGGGGAAGGTATGAAAACAATAATAAAAGTTCCTGATTTGTAGGATCCAAGTTAAGTTTCTGTTGCATTCATTTTAGGATTTTCATTTGTAATGTTAAGTCTATTTAAAGACTCTTTGAAGTAAGAATAAAGTAAGCTCCACGAAACCACTTGCTTCTCTGTTCTCTATGTTTCTTTGTTTAACAGTATGACGATGAAGATACAGAATCTTCAGATGAATAAGATACTAATATATAATCATGAATTTGAGATGTTTATAGAAGCTAAATGCTCTCTTTCTCTCTACCCAACGAACTCCTCCAAACGAGGTACGTATTCATAACTTCTTCTGTTATGTGCTCTAAGGTTTGTTTCGTTACATTCTGTGGATTATTCAACGTCAGCTTTGTTAATGTGATTGGAACTCAGAGTTACTTCGATTAATTAGATCGTCATAATCATAGGGTTTATGTGAAACAATGCTTTCGATTGTTCCAAGATACTAAGATAATTCCTCTTTATCCTCAAATTTTTATTGCACGTATTGATCCAATAGTTTGAAAACACTATTGATTAATCATATAAAGGCTCCAAAGAAGGAACTTTACTAATCGTTGTATGTTCAACGTCAAAACAGAGGAGGTGACTTCTGCTGATCATGTTCGTGGATTACACTAACTCTGCAAGCTTGGAGATAAAAGAAAATGTGGAGTAGTCGTAAAGTTGAAGGTTCATGGTAATGAAGAAAAAATCTTCGTATAATAATAATGTTTTATTGTTAGATCTATTAAGTGGGGTCACATGCATAATTAAATGTGTTAGGGCCATTGATTAATTAGTTTTATTAAGGAAGTGGTCACTTTTTTTATTAAGGAAAGCCATGGGCATAAATGTTATGAAATATTAATGTGTGGATATCCTTTGACAATTTCTAATTTGATGAGGGGCCAAATTAGAAATTAGTCTCTATATATATATGAGGTTATGGTCCCCAAAGCAATCCTAGCCGAAAATTCAGAATTCGCTCTGGATCCCTATCACTAGAGAACTTATGTTCAAATGTGATTTGTTTTGGAAGATCAAACCTATCGATGGAGCTATGGATTCTTCAGGTACGCTTCCGCTTAAACTTTAAATCACCAAATTCCAACATTTATGTCACATTATAACAACCTTGATTTTTCTTTATGTTTTCTTTGGTTAGTTATTTTTTGCTTGGGTCTCAATTTTATAAGTTAAAGTCCATGAACGAAGCTTCTCCTCTAGCTAGTTGCTAGTGAAAGAGTTGCTCTTACTGAGTAAAAAAAAATCCTTAAAGCTTCGTATCTAAGTTCAAGAATGATGTAGCTTAGAGATTTAAGGGACCATGTAGCTACAATTGTCTTACGCACTGAGGAATTAGCTAGGATTCTAGTAGAAAACTACATCTGTTTGAATTTAGACTTTGACTCACTTCAAACTCCACGTGTGAACAATCTTTATGATGGAAAATTTCATTATCTTCTTCTATATGAGGGACTTGAAAGAGTAAGTGTAGTTTGTAAAATCACTGAGTCAATTACAAAGGACCCACTAATTTCTTAGAGGAAAATATCAACGAAGTTGGTGGAACTTACATTATAAGTGATAACTATTGTCTTTTAAATATATATAAAGTCACTAACTAAACTAAGAGGAAACTTCAAAGAAGTTGCCTTAAAGACATATTTAATGATAAAACCTACGTGATAACTTTTGTCGTTTGTATATACAAAGTCTCTTAGTTAGTCATTGCTCTACATAGCTCTCTTATTAGATCTGTGGTCTTAAAATTTTCTCCTAATTTTAGTAATGGATTTTTATCTTTGTCTCTTGATTATTGTTTTTGTTACAATAATTTATATGGTTTATGGAAAGTACAAGCAGATTTCAAAAGGAGATACAACCGAGTTCAACCAGACTATAGCAGAATTTAAACAGACGAGAGTCCAAGAAAACAAAACGCTTGTTTCTTCTTCACCTCAAAATTGGGAACACCATGTCTTTGTGAGTTTCCGTGGGACAAATGTACGTGAAGGCTTTCTCAGTCACCTTCTCAAGGAGTTTAAGAGAAAAGGAATCAACCCATTCATTGATAACAGGATGAAGAAAGGAGCCTCCATCCCTCCTGAACTTAAATTTGCTATCAAAGGATCTAGAATTGCGATTGTTTTGATCTCCAAGAACTATGCTTCTTCGTCATGGTGTCTTAATGAATTGGTGAAGATCATCAAGTGTAGAAGAAAGATTGGTCAAAAGGTGATCACAATTTTCTATCAAGTAGAGCCAACTGATGTAAAGAAGCAAACTGGAGACTTTGGAAAGGTCTTCAAAGAGACTTGTAAGGGTAAAACATATGATTTGATTCAAAATTGGAGAGAAGCTCTGGCGGAAGTGGCTACAATCGTCGGTTACGATTCAAGAAAATGGTCCGTCTTCTTAATTTCACATGGCTTTCATATTTGCTATCGTATATTAGAAATAAAACTTAAAAATATTCAAATTAATAAATTATGTATATTTAATCATTTAAAAAATAATTATATATATTGCATATTATACATATCAGTCTTCATATTAAGATGAATAATAAGATTCACGATAGTTGAGAGTTTATTGATGATTAAGTTGAGAAATGCATCATACAAGATGTTGAAGATAATCAGACAACATGTTAGAAGTGTGATATCAGATATGATGCAAACACATGAATTCAAGATATGTTAGAAGTTTGATACCAGACAGGATATTGAAGAGTCATGAGATAGAATGTTAGAAGTTGTATGCAAGAGATATAGTTGAAGATGTTGATCTTAAATATAGAAGTTGACTGCAATAACATTCTGAATAGCTTGAAGAAAAGCTGGTTCAACAGAGTATCCGTCAACACAGTGAAAGATGCAGACTCAGAAGACTGATAGGATCACTGAGTTGATTGGATCGAGAAGCTGACTGAAGATGCAATAGTAAAGTGTCGTTGATTCAGAAAGGGGGAGACTGAAGATGCAAGTTCTGGAATCAACGAACTGATTGAATCAAAAGCGTGTTGGAATCAAAAGTGTGTTGGATTCAGAAGCTTGTTATAATTAATACGTTGATAGAATTAACCAGCTGAATGGGATCAGAAAGCTCAGTATGAACAGAAAGCTGAGGGGGAACAGAAGCTTGAAGAGAATCGTCTCAAGAAGATTTTACCAAGAAGAGATTTGGTTGAGAATATTGTGGAAGAAATAATACGCTCAAAGATCTTATTGGAGAAATAATATCTTAGAGATATTCTTGGAGAAATAATATCTTAGAGACATTCTTGAAGAAATAATATCTTAGAGGTATTCTTGGAGATGTCTTAAAAACTAGAATATTTAATATATTCTTGGAAGATTTTATTTGGAAGAGAATCTTAACGAAAATATTATAAAGGATATTCTCTTGAGAAAATCATGGAATGAAATATACCTTCTTGGAACGTATCTTGGAGATGTTCTAAAATAGAATATATGATATATTCTGAGAGATATGAAAATGGTGACGTGGCACATGATGCCGATGATGTGGAAAACCACGCTGAATGACGTGGCACAACAAGCTGCTAATGTGGCACAACGATTGGTTGACAAACATCAATTTGGGATTTGATGACATGGCTATGCATCAAGATCCTACAGATTTGTTGAGAAGAATAATTTTAGGAAGAAAGATTTTATTGTTGAAAGGGAAATCTTTGGAAGAAAGATTTTATTGTTGAAAAGGAAATCTTTGGAAGAAAAAAATATCCTTTTGGTGAGATTTTTTAGATATCCTAAGAACTAGGTTTTTTCCATTAGTATATATAGATGAGGAGATTGAGGCGTGTAGTTTTCAACTCTTTCGAATCTATGGCGTTTGACGTGTTTCAAAAAGGCTGACGAAAACATGAAGCTGATGAAGGGAGTGTTCGTTCTACAGATCACTGTGGAACTAAAACAGTGGTTGGGTTCAAGCTGAGGGAAGGTTCAGAGTTGAGTAAAAGCAAACCATAGGCTGAGAGAGTCGTTAAGGGACAAAATAACAGGTTGTTGATAAACAGGGAGTTAGGTTTGTGTAACACCGATTAAGTTGATTACTTAATAGATCTCTAGTTGTTTTTAGATCACTAGAAAAGAATGATAGCATTAGAGTGCTGAACCTTATGCAATTGTATTTGTATTCTTGCTCTAGTGGATTTGCTTCTTGACAAGGTCCCGTGGATGTAGGGAAACCGAACCTTGTTAACAAACGTCTGTGTCTCGTTTTAATTCAGCACATGCGATCATCTATGCCTTTATTTCTTATACAAAGAATTAGTGCTGAATGAAACAGACGTCTGTATGGAAACACATGGCTGATAAACAGCAACATAAAGTTGCTAATAATAATGAGTAGGTTCTTTATACCTTTAATAGTATCGATGTTGTGGATGTTTTATATGTCTCGATGATATCGATGTTTTGGATGATGAAAACAAAAGGAACCTAATTGGTTTATTGGTTTAAATGAGTTAGTATTTTATCTTATTCAAAATTGGTTTAGTTGGAATATTCTTTGGTTTCTCCAAATAGTATTATCATAAACCAAATTAGAATCTATTAAGTAATTTGTCGTGATTTATGAATATATATGGATAAATATGGGCATTAATAAATCGAATTAAGATAAGGATCCAAACGATTAGGAGATTCATATTCCTAAAAGAGAAAAAGAAAATACAAGATTAGGTTAAATCTTAAGAATAGGAATTACGTGATGACCTATAAATACATCTCATTCTCTGTAGTTTTAGGCATAGTGAGGAATCTCAGAATCCGAAAATTCTTTACAACTAAGGGGAATGAAAGATAAAGAGATTCTTAAGGGTTTCAAGATAAATACGATGTTATTTTGAGATAATCTTTTGATGGATTTTATTAAAGTTGTAATTGATCTTTGATCTTTATATATCAATAAAGATAAACGTTTTTCATAAGTAATATCACTCGACTTTCGGTTTAGGAACATAAACGTAAAAATTTTCGAGGGACACAAGCAAGAATCAAAATCAAAGGGTTTTAAGCTCAAGGTGTAGCTATTGTGTAAAGTACAAAGAAACTTACCAATGGGCCAAGAGAGGAGCAGCTGATTCATCTACAGGATAAAAGCAAGCATTGCAAATTTGTGGAAAACAAAACAGATTAAGTAACCAAAATAATTTTATCATTAAAAGAAATTTTTATGAACCAGCTAGATTCGATGCTCCAAAATGTCTGCCCTAGAGATGCGTCTTTTAAACCAGCTTCCATTGCAAATTAGGAGAAGATATATTCATCAAATTTGTAGCCCTTTGTAGTCAGCTTTCCAACGAGATATCACATGACATGATAGCTTCAAAGATGAGAGAGTTATGGACCTCGTACTGAAGGTGTGTCTAGCATAATTTGGAACAGAAGCTCATACCAGTTTAGTGTACCGATTTGTGCAAACCGGTCTTCAAAAAATTCAAAAACCAGAGACTGGTACTGGTTTCTTGTACCGGTCAAGGCAAACCGGTACAGAGCAAAAAAAAATCAACATTTTCAACACTTTTTCAAGTCTTTGCCCATTTTGACTTCGGTTAACCCATGTGTTTTGGGTTGACCCAATACCATTTTTAAGAGACTATATATATGTTTTAGACCTAATCTTGTAGAAAACTTTTGATTCAACTTGAATTCTTATCTTTGATTCATATTTTGTTTAGCCACTCTTCTTCTCTAGTCTCTTTGAAGTTTTTATTATTGTTTGTTCTCCAAGATCAAAGAGATCTCCTTAGGAGATTTCTCTTTGATCTAGGAGGAACTTGTTTCACCTCTTTATTTAATATTTGCATCATTCTTCTCTTTTGTGTTCTTGCATTTTAGGACTTAGTTTTGGTTATTGGATCTTGGCTAGATAAGATTTGTATTGAGGTTGATTGATGATGATTTATGGTTGTTATTGTTCAATCTTCATTCATTAAATGTTATTAATGTTAAATTTGACTTGATCACTCAATTTCATATCATAGGATGAATAGTGTCTGAAAGGTGTTCGATGAAATTCCTGAATCAACTTTTCAATGCTAAATGAGGCCTAACCAAGAGATTGTGTTAGTTAGTTAGTGGTTTATCATGGATTATATCTCAATGCTTCTTGATTGTGCAATTATCCAAGAGATTGTTTTAGTTGCATGATTAGGAAATAGATTAGTGCCACAAGAGTAGATTAGTCTATTTAAGAGAATCTTAGACAAAGGATTAGCATTGATTGATTGTTTCATTGTTGGTTAATTGTTAATCATATCTCTTTATAGTATGATTCATGATCCAATTCTTTTATCGTATTTTCTCCTTTGTGTTTTGTTTCTTATATTAAATACTCATAAAAACATCATTGGCTCTAGATTACTTTGGATCTCATATCTTTAGTGTTACAACTTTAGTCCTCATAGATTCGATTAAACTATTTCTATTCTAAAACGATTTTTAAGGGGATTGGTAAAATCTCCCTTATCAAAAAGCAAGCTGCACATGGGCTTCAGAATGGAGATGGGCCAAGTTTTAAAGAAACAAAACTGGGCTGGTTATTAGGAACAAAAGAAAATTTGGACTAAGCTAAAGAAATAGCTTATGGGCTCAAATGAGATTTAGATAAGGTGATTAAAAACCAATTTGGAGTTGGTGGATAAATATGGCCATTAATAAATCCAAATAAGATAAAGATCCAAAAGATGAGGAGATTCATATTCCTAAAAGAGAAAAGGAAAATATAAGATTAGACTTATCTTATATGGATTCTAAATCTAAATAGAATTAGGAATGCTAAACCCTATTATAAATAGGAATTGCATCAAGACCTATAAATACATCTCATTCTCTATAGTTTTAGGCATCTTGAAGCATAGTCGGAGTCCTTCGGGGCTCTGGATACCAATGTTATCATATATATAAATATATATATTTACTTATTTTTTATATTTCAATATATCATGGAAATATAAGTTAGAGAATTAGATAAAAAATGAAAATTGCATGAATTAAAATGTATAATAAAATTTTAAAATGTTACAACGACATAGGTACTAAATAATAGCTTTTTATTAAAGGTATTTTTGTAAACTCAAGTCCAAAATTGAATATGATGATGTCATGTAAACAAACTTACTTCGTAGTTAATATATTATATATTTGTGTACTCTTATAATTTAAAGGAAAACATTTTAAAATAAAATTATTATCACGCCATGCATGGTTATCATTCTAGTAAGTGGATTTTTAGTGATTACTTTTCAGGATCGATGAAGCGTCTGCGATCGAAGAAGTAGTTAATGATATTTCAACAATGCTTAACCATTTGGCACCCTCGGCGGACCGTTTTATTGGGATGGAAGCTCATATGGAAAAGATGAGATCCTTGTTACGCTTAGATTTGGTGGATGAAGTGAGAATGATTGGGATTTGGGGTCCTCCTAGTATTGGTAAAAGCACAATATGTAGATATCTATATGACCAACTCTCATCCAGCAATTTCCAACTGAAAACAAGCATGGTAAATATCAATCAAAGCTATCCAAATCCTTGCTTCGATGAAGCCAGTGCACAACTGCACCTACAAAACGATATGTTGTCTAAGATGATTAGTCACAAAGATATTGAGATCACTCATTTAGGAGCCGCAAAAGATAGGTTAAAAGACAAGAAAGTGCTTCTTGTTATTGATGATGTGGATCAGCATGCACAACTAGTAGCCTTGGCCGAAGATTGTACGTGGTTTGGTCCTGGAAGCCGGATTATCATCGCAACCGAAGATAAAAGAATTTTACTTGCACATGAGATTGAGATTCACCATATTTACAAAGTAAAGTATCCATCAATTGATGAGGCTTTCCAAATGTTTTGTATGTATGCGTTTCGCCGAAAGTTTCCAGACGATGGTTTCAAAGAGCTTGCTCGTCAAGTTACGTACCTTGTCGGTAATCTTCCTCTAGGACTACAAGTTATGGGCTCCTACTTCCTTCGAAGGTCTAGGCATGAGTGGATAGAAGCAATACCTAAGTTAAAGAGTTGCCTTGACGGAAAAATTGAGAGCATTTTGAAATTCAGTTATGATGCTTTATGTGATGATGAATACAAAGATTTATTCCTTGTTGTAGCTTGCATCTTTAACTTTCACAAAGTTGAGAAAGTGAAAGCTTATCTAGCAGAGAGTTACAAGGATGTGAGACAAGGGTTACAAGTTTTAGCTGAAAAGTCTCTCATATCTTTTGAAGGTGAGTATATCAAAATGCATATTTTGCTAGCCCAACTTGGTCAAGAAATTGTTCGTAAACAATCTAGTCCTAAACGCCAGTTTGTGATTGGTACTAAAGATATATGTGAAGAACTCACTGATAAAGATAAATCAGTAAGTTTAGCCATTATATTTCTTTCGTTGCAACTTGAGTTTATTTTATCAGTCTCAAATTAATTTTGTGGACTTTTCAGATTACTAGAAGTGTTGTAGGCATATATTACGAATACCCTGACACCAAGCGCGAGTTGGCTATAAGAGAGAGATTATTTGAAATGATCCCTAGTCTCCATTCCATAAGTTTCGATTGCAATCCATTCATGACCTATCCTGGGTCTCACAGTGATACTCCATTCACACTGCCTGTGTCTGGATGTTTGATCAATATACCTACAAAACTTCGATCATTGCATTGGAAATATTCGTTGATAACATGTTGGCCTACGACTATGAAGTTGGAGTCCCTTGTCGAACTACACATGAGAAGAAGTGAGATTGAGAAGTTGTGGGAAGGAATTAAAGTAAGTAATTTTAAAACTTTAATTTTATTTCAGTTTTATTGTTTTCTACTTGATAAATGTCCGCGCAATACGCGGCAACAGACGAAATATTTTGATCATAATATTAACAATTCATATAATTAAGATTTAGATTAGGGCTGGGCATATAAACCGAAATCCGAAAACCGAACCGAAACCGAACCGAAAAAACCGAAAAGTTTTTCTAAATAACCCGAACGGTTCCTATATATCTCAATCCGAAAGACCGAATCCAAACCCGAACCGAATCGAAACCCGAAAGTATAACCGAAAAATTCGTATATATATGACTATATATGTAATTTTGATTGGATAGTTAGGATTTTATGTAGAAAAAATACATTTTTTGTAAGGTAACTAGGGTATTTATGAGTTTTTGTCCAATATTTTGGAGTTTTAATTCGATTAAGTTGGATTTTAGCTAAGTTGTTCGGATAATTTGGATTTTTTACGGATATTTTGGAGTTTCAGTTCCATTTTGTATCCTAATAAAAATGAAAAAACCAATCCGAACCGAATTAGAACCAATCTNTAACCCGAACGGTTCTTATATGACTCTAACCGAATTATCCGAACCGAAATCCGAACGCCCACCCCTAATTTAGATAGATAAATTTATACCTTTGTTTTGCTATTATAAATATGTATTTAAAAGTAAAAACTAAAAATATACAAATAGTATTATATATTTAGGAAATTCGTGACAATTCTCTAAAGGTTCAAAAAAAATTTATCACATAAATTTTTATACTTTCTTTTTAAATAAAATAGCATATATTATAGTTAGTTTTCAAAACAGTTTTGGTATCTTTTAATGTACTTTTATTTTCTTTTTCTAATTATTATTCCTATTTTTTTTTTAATAATTTTACATTATCATATTTAACGTTTTAGAACTTCCATTTCATTATAAACAACAAAGAAAAAAAAGAGTTAAATTTTCTAATAATGTTTGATTGATAACTGTTATTATCAAAGTTAAATTTGATCCATGTCACAATCTAATGATTTATATTTAGCATGCATGTCATACTCACTTTAAGTATATATATATAT
>OVBE01009950.1:0-15512 GCA_900406425.1 Iberis pinnata
ATTAGGGTTCTTAGAAAACCCCCAAATTCATTTGGGTAAAGAAGATAAAATTGTAAAGAAAAATAATAAAAAAATTAGGTTAATAATTTGAGTAAAATACGATAAGGGTAAAATGAGAATAATGAAAATTTAATAACCCACTTGTCTAATAAACTAACGGAGCTGTTAAGACAATTAACGGAATCAAGACAAACTTTCGATTTTGAATTCTTTGTGAATTAATTTGGCAACGGATAAAAATATGTGTATTAATATGACAACGAAACAAGTTCGTGTATTAATCTGGCAGAAGTTTAAGAGTTGGGGTATTTTTCAGGTTTTTTCCCTTACTTTAATTGTTTCTTAATAGCTATTAGATATCTTAGTCTAGTTTTTGGTTTAAGTCGTCTTTAAGTTTTCATTATGGTTTTAATAGCAACCCATTTAGAGTAGGTCATCCACTTATCGCTTATTTATCGTCTTTGTCGATGACGTGTTTTCCTACTATGGTAGGATATGGGAGCTATATTGATTCGTCATCCGATTTTGCTACTATGGGAGCTATTTTAGTTTGTCATCCTATTTCTCTCTTGGTTTATGTCGAGTTTACTATTCTCTACAAGGAATTTAGATTATTACCTTATCATGAGTTTCGTTATACCTCGTAGTGTTTTGTCTCTCTCTTATTTGTGTTTATGTTCTAATCGATTAATAAAATCAGTTTCATGACAAAAACATAATTCTATATTGTTTATAATTTAATTTTTAATACATAAATTACTTCTTTCACTTCAAATTCTAAAGTTCAGTATCTTTTTCCCTCCAATGGAGATAACTATATAGAGATAAACTCATATTTACTTTTGTAAGAAGGTGAAGAACCTGTTCAGCTATTATATAGCTTTGAGTTGGATTCGGATATTTTTGTTTCGGGCTCGAGTATATCCCATTTTTTAAAAGCAAAATTGAACCAAACTGACCTAAATTTTATGATTTGAAATAATAGTTTAAAATTTTAATTATTGTTAAACTAGTGCGGTAATTGGTTTAAAAATGATTTGTTCTTCTTTTCAGTTTGAATTTATTCATTGGATAAAAAGTAGATTATTACACAATAACATCGTTAAGCCCCAACCTTTATATTAACAGCCTCATATCTACTCAAGTCTGCCAGAGATTCCTCCCTAAATCACCAAGAGTAGCGGCGGTTGGAAGATTCTGCATGGTGAAATTGAGTTTGGCCAAACTGGCGGCACTACATGCAGAAAGGAAGCTAGTGATTTAAGGTGGAAGTCCGTTGGTAACATGCCAGTAAAATCTTGATCTCCGGAAGAGCACAAAGTTTTGTGTAGCAACTAAGGTTTGCGGAACTAAACCAACTCAGCCGATGATTTGTTTTTTCCCCTCTGGCTTTGTCTTCTTCCCCACCAAGGTGGAAATTTGAGCCATAAAAAGACAGATTGTGTCTTCCTCATCTCTCAAACTCATTCACGTGGGTCGCGACTGATGGTCTCTAGTGTGCTATCATTTTGGTTCTAGTGTCAGGCTACTGAAGATCTTGTCACAGTAATGTCAGAAAACGTTCTTTAGAATATGTTTCTCTGTATTTGATTAATCTTAAAGCTCCCAAAGCTGTATTTATACAATGATTTAACCTGGCTTAGGGAACTTCTAATTACAAGTAAATGACCGAAAGGGAAAAATATAATATTTACATATATTCCAATACCCCCTCCCCTCAAGTTGGAGCATGAAGATCCAAAATGTCCAAAACTTGCCAAGAAATGCGGAAAATTCTTAGGCTCTCAATGCCTTGGCAAATATGTCAGCTAATTGTATTGATGTGGAGACATGTTGCGTAGCAATCACTCCTCTCTGAATCTCATCCCGGAAAAGTTACACTGCGATCCAATATGTTTCGTTCGCTCGTGGAAAACAAGATTAGCTGCAATATGGCTAACGAATTGACAATCACAAAAGACTGACATTGGAAATGAATGAATGATGTCAAAGTCAAGTAAACTACCCTTGACCCAAAGTTACTCCTTGGTAATATCACATATAGCCCGATACTCAGTCTCAGAAGACGAAAAAGAAACAGTATGTTGTTTCTTTGTTCGCCAAGAAATTGGTGACATTCCAAATCAAACCCACCTGATAGAGATCAACGAGTGAAAGGAAAACCAGCTCAATCAGAGTCACACAAACCATGGATATGCATATCACAATCGGAGCGTAGAAGTATACATTGGCCCGCTGTTCTTTTGATGTATTGAACAACCCTTAAAGCAGCTTCCCGATGATCTTTGCAAGGTAGCTGCATAAACCGCGATTAGATATGAACGCTATATGCAAAATCAGGTCGAGTTATCGCAAGATAGAAAAGATGACCCATTAGTCTGTCATATCGTTCTGCATCAGTAAGAGGTGCACTGGTTGAGATAGCCAAACAAAATGATTTTGGTCCAAAGGAAAATTCACTGGTTTAGCACCTGACAGACCTGTGTCACACACAATATCTAAGGCATACTTACGTTGGCAGAGGTATATGCCTTCAGAGTTACAAGTCACTTCAATACCCAATAAACGTACTGAGATCCTTCATATGAAACTGTGACCTCAAATAGTTTTTAAAATCCTTGATAGCCTGACAATCATTAAACATGAGCGCTAAATCATCCACATACACCAAGATATACAACTGAATCCCACGGCAAGTTTATGAGAAGAGGGAATAATCTGACCTGGATTTACAAAAGCCATAGGAAATCAAAGCTTTAGTGATTTTGGCAAACCAACACCGTAGTGCCTACTTTAAACCATAAATATATTTTCTTAGTCGACAAACGCGAGAGGGAGAAGCCGCGGTAAATCCGGGTGGAAGTCTCATGAAAGCTTCTTCTTAGAGATCACTATGGAGGAATGCGTTTTGCATGTCCATCTGATGTATTTCCCACTTAGACGAGGTCGCTATCTGAAGAAATAAACGAATAGTAACCATCTTCACAATCGGAGAAAACGTCTCTTTGTAATAAAGACCCTTTGTTTTTTTATTACCATATACCACTAGACGAGCCTTAAGTCGCTTAATAGACCCATCATATCGATATTTAATAGTGAAGACCCACTTGCACCTTAAAGCCTTCTTACCTTTAGAAAAATCAACAAGATCCCACGTATCATTTTCTTGAAGTGTTGTGACTTCGTTTTGAATAGTCATACGCCATTGTTCATTTTTCATAGCCTTAGAAAATGAGGTAGGTGTAGTCTTAGAATCAATGGTAGCTAAGAAAGCACGATGATAAACTGAGAACCTATGAGAGTCCACATATTCCACCAGTCGGTAAATCACATTGGTGCATGTAGTAGTCATATAGTCCTTGAGTAACATAGACGGTGTTTTGTGTCGATGACCACGGCCAAGTTCTTCAATGACTGGAGTGGTAGTTTGTTAGATTTATCTACAAAAGGCATTTCAACAGGTGGAGAACCTAAGGAAGCAATATTTGAAGAATCAAATATTTGGTTATGTGCTACAGGAGCTGCAACACCTGCAGTCGTGTCTATAATCAGAGAGATCTTCCCATAACTTCTTCAATTTTCCATAGTACGCCTTGATACTCAGACTTTTCTGCTTGCACGTCACTAACTCATGCTTCAATTGTTGAATTCTCTGACCGTATACGATACCATACTGTTCTGCGATATCTTCCCACAACTCCTTAGCTATCTCAAAGTGAGATACCTCTCGTCGGAGAGACGAATTAATAGTGTTCCGAATCCAAGAGACCATCAATGAATTGATTGTCCACTAATCTTCCATTTCCACAGCATTCTCATCGGGTTTAGAGATTGAACCATCCAAAAATCTAAACTTCTTGCGAACTCTCAGAGCTGTTTGAAGTTCCCTTGCCCAATCATCAAAATTATCTCCATTAAGGAGAACCTGAGAAATCAATATACCAGGATTATCACTCGCATACAGATCATAAGGATGAATGGTACGTCGCTTGAAAACGTGGTCTTCAGTACTCTTAGCCACCATGTCCCTTGTATCCTTATCCTCTTCTGTTGTGGTCGATTTTAAAGAGAAACGAATTTAGCCTTATTGTAGCTCTGATACCATGTCAGAGAAACGTTTTTTAGATAAGGTTTTCTCTGTAAGTTATTGATCGTAAGGCTCCTAGAGCTGTATTTATACAATGATTTAACCTAGCTTAGGAAACTACTAATTACAAGTAAATGACCGAAAGGGACAAATATAATATTTACATATATTCCAATAAGTAACATCCACAACTTTCATCGGCTGCTAGGGCATTTAGGGTGTCCGTCTTGCTATAGGGGATTTCTTCTTGTTATAAGGTTTCCTCTAAAGTTGTTGTCCGAAACCAACTTTGTTATTTAGGTGAAGCCCAAACCAATTTGAATTTGTACTTTTGGTTTGGCTTTTGAGTTATTTTATAGCATTTTTGTTGTATTAGGGTTTGTACGTGGCTGTAACTATTAAGCATTTAAAACTCTTAAACAAGAAAAATCATCAACCTTAAGTCAAACACTAAACTCGAATCCTAAGCTCTAAACTCTACATTATTAATCCTAAAATTTTACATCATAAACTCTTAATTAATCGTAAACTTAGATGATGAAAATAACATTCAAGTTAAAAATTGTTATAAATAATTTAACCAGTAGCAAATGTAGAAATTGTTAATATATGAGGCACGTCATATTTAAACATAAAAATAATAAACTTACAAAATTTGGAACCTAACGCATTTCAGTGATATTAAGTGACATTTGATCATATAAGTTTGTAATTCTTTCATGAAAAACTTGTAAGCTATAGTATTATAAGATATTAAGTGACATTTAATCATATATATATATATATCAATATTCGAATTATTTTTCTTTTGTCAATCGTATTCGGTACAACGAACGCATATGCATATGCGGGAGAATGGAGTCGAACTCCACAAGAGTGAGACATGCCTTAGTAATGCACTACCACTTTTGCTAACGACAATTCTCTTTAATAGGTCTACTTAAAACAAATTGTGTATGTATGTGTAGTAATTTCTCTATTTATCACAAAATTATATGGTTTAATCAAACTATTTAAAACAAAGTAATATTGAAGGGGAAATAGATTAAAGCAAAAAAAAGTAATAAAACAAAAGAAGAAAAAAAGGGCTACAGGTGAATTGGTATTATTATTTATATTTTGATAAAGAAGTGAATTGGTTTTATTATATATTAACCAAAGTATATTTTTTGCATCTATTTTCATTTGGTTAGTTTCGTAAAAAAGAAATCATTGGTTATATTTCATATTTGTTATATAATAATAATGGGATAATTTACTATTATTATTATTATATCGTTATGTAGGAAGATTCCTTTTTTTCTTTTACGCAAGAGAGAGTAAAAGTGAGAGGAGTAAATTTATTTGATGTGTATTACAACATTCGATATACACTCCTATTTATAAAAAGGGGAAAACACCTCAAATGCATGAAATAGCATAGGTTTCGATCAAAGTACGTGTCAGTTTAATTACAATGACTAATGGATAATTATCATATTATAATATTTTTCCTTAATTATACATTTATTACTAAAAGATTACGTACTGTCTCATAATGGAAAAACTCAATGGGATAAAAACCATGACGAGGAAAAAAGAGTATAGTGCCATAATTTCCCAATGAAAAAGACGGGTATAATTTTCTCTTCATAGGTCACGTACGTGACGCATTCCAATGTTATGAATATGCTTTCAAAAGTTTGTAGTAGGAAGGTGCCTTTGTAAAAAGATCTACTAGATTGTCGCTTGAGCGAAAGTATTAGACGTCAACGTCCTCGTTTTTTTGAAGTTCTTTAGTGTAAGAAAAAAATCTTGGAGGAATGTGCTTCGTCCTGTCGCTCTTGATATACCCTTCTTTGAGTTGGGCGACACAAGCAGCATTGTCTTTGAACAATTTTGTTGGCTCTTTACTGACGCGTATACCGCTGGCTTCTTGTATATGTTGAG
The DNA here is from genome assembly GCA_900406425.1 of Iberis pinnata. Lineage (NCBI taxonomy): Eukaryota > Viridiplantae > Streptophyta > Magnoliopsida > Brassicales > Brassicaceae > Iberis > Iberis pinnata. The sequence continues at coordinate 6,017 of OVBE01009950.1, forward strand.
TTAAGGATCAAAGCCAAACGCATTCTCTAAATGCTCCGTGAAAAGCAATTGTTTCTGCATAATTTGAAGAAGTGGCGACCAAAGTCTGTTTTTAGAAGCGCCACGAGATTGCAATTCCACCGAATGTAAAAACATATCCGGCTTGCGATTGAGCTTTATGTGGGTCGGATTAATAACATGCATCTGCAAAACCGACTAGACCGATCGCGTAATTTCTACAATAAAATAGCCCCAAATCAACTGTACCGTGAAGATAACTGAATATGTGCTTTATCTCGTTCTAATATTTGGGTGTAGGTGACGAACTTTATCTTGCAAGCAGATTAGTAGCAAACGCTATATCTGGTCTAGTGCAATTTTCAAGATACAATAGTCCACTAATAGCATTCATATAAGGTACTTCAGGATCTAAAAGTTCCTTGTCATCTTCGTGAGGTCTAAATGGATTCTTTTTAATATCAAGGGATCTACTAACCATTAGACTACTCAAAGGATTCGCTTTATCCATACTAAAGCGTTTTAACACTCTTTTAGTGTAATTTGATTAATGCACAAAGATTCCATCGTGGAAGTGCTCTATTTGGAAACCGAGACAAAACTTTGTCTTTCCAAGATCTTTTATTATAAAATCTTCTTTTATGTGAGTTCTTGCATCATCAATTTCCTTTTGAGTTCCAATTATGTTCAAGTCATCAATATCTACAGCTACGATTTCAAATCCATTTGAGGATTTCTTAATAAATACGTAAGGGCATATTGCATTGTTGACATATCCTTTTTCAAAAAATATTCACTTAAGCGATTTTACCACATACATCCGGATTGTTTTAATCCAAACAGTTATCACTGTAATTTAACTAAACATATTTCCTTAGATATTTGATCCTTCGAGGATCATAAATCCTTCAGGGATTTTCATATAAATATCACTATCAAGCAATCCATATAGGTATGCAGTCACTACATCCATTAGGTACATTTCTAAATTAATAGACTCTGCAAAGCTCATTAATTACGTGAATGTGATTGCATCCATTACCGGGGAATATGTTTCTTCATAATATATTTCCGGTCTTTGAGAAAAACCTTGAGCCACAAGTCATGCTCTATATCTTGTGACATCATGTTTTTCATTCTTTTTTGCACGAAGACCCATCTATATCGAACTGGCATTACACCATCCGGTGTAATGACAATATGTCCAAATATATCTCGTTTATTAAGGGAAAAGAATTCAGTTCTCATGGTTATTTGCCATTTCTCTCAATCAGGTCTTTCTTGGCACTCTGATACGCATGTTGAGTTTGGATCATCATTTTCATGATCCATATCTTTGAAAATATAAATGGAGAATGTTCCACTAATATCTTCTATCTTTTTTATAGTCCATAACTTACCAGTATGGACATAGTTAATGGAAATCTCATACTTTTCTATATTATGTTCGTCTTCTTGACGATTATCTTTACATGATTCTTCTTGAACCTTTTCATTTATGTCCTCTAGACATCGTTTTTTATTTATTTCTTCTAGAAACATTTCATTTTGTTCTCCCATTTAATTTTTCTTTCTCAGATTTTTATCTTTCGAGCCCATTGGCCTCCCCCTCTTTAACTATACCTTAGGTTCATTCGCTTTGCTCCCATCAGTTTTTTCTTAGGAACATTAACTCTTGATAGGGCATAAGCAGCGGGTATATATGATTTCGTCACTCTGTTTATATATGTGAACGCATCTGGTAATTCATTTGCCAAATTTTGAAGATGTACAATTTTCTGTACTTCCATTTTGTGTTGTTTTGTAGGAGGATCAAAATATGCTAAAGATGCATAAACCATGTAATTTATTTTAGCTCTTGTTTAATTTCTCCCCCTAACGGTAGAAATTCATCTTCATTAGATTGGCAATCGGCAAAACGTGCCGTAAACATATCACCAGTTTGTGGTTCAAAGTATCTAATGCTACTCGATGACGTATACCTAATATATATTCCCAATCTCCGTTGTGGCCCCATTTTGTTCTTTGTGGTGGGGGTATCGGTACATAAACCGCACAACCAAATACTCAGAAATGGGATACATTGGGTCGTAATTGGACCAAAGTTGATGAATGCAATATAGCACGTCCCCATATTAAATTGGGAGTTTTGTTCTCATAATTAATGGCCTTGCATTCGGTTGCAACCGTTTGATTAATGATTCAGCCATGCCATTTTGTTTTTGGACATGGGGAAACAAATGTTCAATCAATATTGACATGCAATAGTCATTAAAAGCTTGTAAAGTGAATTTACTAGCGTTATCAAGCCTAACTTTCTTTATAATATAATCAAAAAAAATTTCTTTCAACCTGGTTATTTGAGTAATGAATTTTACGAAAGCCATGTTTTGTGTTGTCAGCAGACACACACGTGACCATCTACTAGATGCGTCAATTAATACCATAAATTATCTAAATAGCCCGCATGGTTGATGAATAGGTCCACATATATCACCATGTATTATTTCTAAGAATAATGGAGATTCATTCCCAACTTTGTCTTATGAAGATCGAGTTATGAGTTTTCCTTGAGAACATGCAATACATGAAAACATATTTGATTGGAAATTCTTCTAGTTTCTCAATGGGAGACCATTGAAATTTTGCACAATTGTTCTCATCATAACTGAACCTGGATGGCCAAATCTTTCATGTCATACTTTGAATGTACTAGTAAAGTTTGAGTTTACTGAAACATATAATTCAATTGTATATATTTTTGCAATATAATCCAGAAGATAATATTTGTAAATGTTCCAATCTTTTTTATATTTTGAAATAATGCAAAGGTATTCAATGTCATTCTTATTCATAGTCTCTATGTGATACCCATTACGCGGATATCTCTGAAACTCAATAAGTTTTTATGAGATTTAGGAGAATATAACGCATTCGTTATTACAAATTTTGTTCCCTTTGGCATTGAAAATTAGCTCTTCTAAAGCATATGATTATCTTTGCACTACCAGATAAGGTATTCACGCTTCCAGCGAAATCTTTAATATTGAGACTGGAGAAATACTTTTAATTTTTAAGTATAGTGTGCGTTGTTGCGCTATCTGCTAGACATGTATCTCCATCATTTGTCTCAATTTTTTATATTTTTAACATTAAAATATAAAATATGCATTAATTAAGCAAAAGATGATATTTTATAAAGCTTTATTTATATTACAACATAAAATTATTTTAAGTTTTGAGTAGATTACAAAAGGATGTATATTATGCAAACTACAAAAGATCTTTCTATATCGATTTTTAATCGCTCGACTTTCTGTTGGAACCCTCGATATTAACAAGAAAGTCATCGATGTCCAGATGTGTGTCATCATTCGGGCCTTGGAAGGAAGGTCCAGGCTCATCAAAGATGATATTTGTTTTAACATCCTTTATTTTAGCTTTTTGTGATGCTTGGTACAGATCAGCTAAATGTATAGCCGTATGACAAGTTTGGACCAATGTCCATTTATGTGGCATCTGTAACAAGCATTTTTACTTTGCTTTTTCACAACGCGACCAACATCATTGGATTGATTATTTTTGTTTGTTCTTTTAGCGTTAGAATTATTTGGATGGAAACCACTTCCTTTTTCTCGTCCACAACCTTTTACATGACCGTGACCACAACCTTTGCGGCGTCCACGTCCTCGTCCATAATAATTATTATTATTATTATTACTGGATAAGGCAACATTCACTTCTAAAAGGGGAGTTGATCCAGTTGGACGAGTTTGATGATTTAACATTACAAGCTGATTGTTTTATTCAGCAACTTGTAAAACTTGCATCAGATCAGAATATCAAGTAAATTTATTTTCTCGATATTGTTCCTGAAGGAATAGATTATTAGGACGAAATGTCTGGAATTTTTTCTCGATCAATTCATAATCAGAGACATTCTCACCACATAACACCATCTTCGATGTGATTTCGAACAAAGCGGAATTATATTCATTTACATATCGATAGTCCTAAAACCGCAGATTTAGCAACTCATGTTTGGCTTTTGGTAAGATCACATATTTTTGGTGATCAAACCTATATTTTAAAGAGATCCACATGATTTTCTTTTGTAATGTATTCATATTTTAGACCATCATGGAGGTGGTGACGTAAAAATATCATGGTTTTAGCCTTATCTTTATTTGTCGTCAATTCTGATGGATCGAAAGTTTTTAACAACCCGTTGGCCTTTAAATGCATTCTTGTATCTAATACCTAGATCATATAATTTTTTTCGGCAACATCGAGAGCCATGATTTTGAGCTTTGTCACATTTGACATGATAACTATAAAATAATTTAAAACATAAATTAATGTATGGTTATATTTAGTAAAAAAACGTAAAAATATAATTTTAAATATTAAATGAATAATTTAAAAGAATAAATTAATGTAGTATTTAATTGCAGAATTTAAAGCATAAATAGATGCATAATTAAAAGATATAAATTAAAGGCATAATTTAACTGCATAATTAAATAATCATTTGGGGAATGTGCCGCCACATGATTGTATAGGTGGCATCGCCATCCATATGATTGATAGGTAGAGCCTTTCAATCGATCCGAAGATATATCATTTAATTTTATGATCCATAAGGTATCTCCTTTCAACAGATCTAAGATATATCTTTTGTTTTATGATCGAGGGGTCTAGCTCCTATAATGATCAAGGAGACATAGTCCAATTTTTCTATGATCAGGGGCATCACCTCTATAATGATCAAGGAGACATCGTCCAGTTTATTTTATTATCGAGGGGCATAACCCCTATAACGATCAAAGAGACTTAGTCCGATAGAAGGAAAAATCCTTCTACTCTAGAAATAAAATTTAAATTTATATTAAATTTGACATTAATTAAATTTAACTTTAGAAGTTGAGGTCGAGTATTTGCTCTGGTTTAGAAATACTTGTACAATAACGTGTTATATAATAATAATTAATTATTATTATATTGTTATGTATAAAGATTCCTTTTTTTGTTTTACGTTATAGAATGTAAAACTGAGAGGAGTAAATTTTTTGATGTATATTATAACATTCGATATACACTCTTATTTATAGGGGAAAACACCTCAAATGCATGAAATAGCATGTCTAGAGAGGTCGAGCTTCCGTAGTCTAGTTGGCAATAAGCTCTGGCACCTCCGCGCAAGGTCGCGGGTTTGATCTCCGGGGTGGGACTTAACTAACTTCTAACTAAGATGGCAGAAAAAAAAACATGTCTAGAGAGAAGTATATGTCAGTGTAATGACAATACATGACGACTAATGGATAATTATAATATTATAATAATATTTTCCAGTTGTATCAAAGCGTACGGGAAATAAAAGAGAGCATCCAAAGAGAGAATCTTTTCTATATAAAAACGTTCGGAATCTTCTTTTATTAATACGGCTATTCCATGTACCACGTACGTTGACAAGCTCAATACACTTGTCATGTCCTTTTCTTCCGCGTTTTGTTGATTCTCCCAAAGTTTTTTTGTAGAGCAGTTGACTCAGATCCTAAATTAATCTCCAGCACTCTTCGATGTATTTACATCACTTGTTTACCAACGAAACCGAATTATTTCTCTCTTTTCAATATTACCTTCTTGTTTACCGATCATCATAGCATTTAATTTTACATATGCTCTTTCTCCAAGAACCAAACTAGTGAAGTATCTTGCTTAATGTGGTTGAGATTCATTTAATGATTTTTTCATGTATTAAAAGTAAAGAAAGCTAATTTAACTAGCACACGGTTTAGTACAAATGACTACAACCATACAAATCATTTGTTTTATTACTGACATTTGTTAAATGCCCAACGTGCAATTCTATTACGTTGTGACAAAAACGTATTTATAGGAATATCATTCGCTACGTGAAATTCGCTGACGTGTATTAATTAACGCAGCCGTGAAGTGCAACTTACTATGATACAGTTAAGTTATGGTTACGTTTCACCTGAGTTACAAAACGCGGCTGAATTAAGAGAAATTGGTTGACTTACTGACATAAGGCATCCGCAAGTGACAGCTTACTTACATAAAACATGCTGATTTATGTGTAAAAGGCTGACTTATGGTCATAAGTCAGCCTATATGACAGCTTACTTACGCAAATCTGGCTGATTTATATGATAACGGCTGACTTATGCACTCAAGTTACGGCTGACTTATACTTTAGCGGGATGAGTTGTCAATAATTTGACTGAGTTATAGTTATGAAATGACTGAGTTATGTTTCGCCGGATGAATTAATGATCATCGGCTTACTAAGTTATTAAATGAACGGCTGACTTATTAGATGTTTATACGGCCGAGCTACCTATACTCAGCTGTAAATAGCTGGGTTAACGTTAAACTCAACATGTTTACGCCTGACCTACTAACGAGAGATTAATTACTAGAAAAGCATTCATGTGACCGCTAATTTAGTTGACGATAGGGCTGACTTATGGTTTTCGAGCCTAATTACGGCTGACAAAATTAGCTAAAGTTTAATTATTAGAATAGCATTCACCTTGCGACTGACTTACATTGTATTTAATGGCTGATTTACATAGACTGAGTTATGTGTTCGTAGTGACTTACCTTTTTTCCATGTTATCATCCATGTAATCAGTTCTTCTTTAACATGTCGAAAAAACCAGTTACAAATTACCGATTATTCTTCAGTTTTCATCTTCTCCGTCTATCTTTTTCATCTTATCCTTCATCTTTCTCTATTTCTTTCGATAACTAGGTTAAGAAAAACAAATATGTATTCAACACCGATAGTAGAGGATGTAGAGTTCTTCTTATAGATGGGAAAACAACACACGAAGAAGTAGAAAAGTTGTTATTTGATGATTACAGATTTAATGAGTCGTGGCATCATATTCAGCTAAGTTAAATGTTCTCAAATAAAGCTTTGAAAACAATAGTGCACGATACTCCACCAGTTTATGTCTCTAATACTCGATAGTTGCAAGGTTTTCTAAGCCTATGGAAAATTGAACCTATACGTCTTTGTGTGGAGATTACAGAGAAAAAGATGGCGAAGTTAGGCCGAATGACAGACCAAGATAGAATAGTAAAATGTTATATAGTTTTAGCTCAGAAAGATAACACTCCGTATGATGGTGTCCGTTTCGAGGAAAATGACTCTATTATAGTAAAGTGGAAGGAGAAAAAGAGAAAGAAGGAGGAGAAGATGAAGTTGTCGAAGAAGATGATGAATTTGAAAGCCGATTTGATATGCTCGACAACTCGGATGGTGCGTCGTCTGAAGATGATAACTTTTGCTCTACAGTAGAAGACAAAGATTCAACAACACTACCTCCAAACAAGAGATCTCATAACTGGTCGATGAGCCGGTGCAATGGGAATTTGAAGGTTTTAAGGTCGGAGATGGATTCGCTACACATTGCGGTAGGTCAACGAGACGAGAGTAAATCTGAGTTGGTGAGACGACTAAAACTTCTTACATTGAGGGAGCGATTTGATTTTTATGTAGACGTATCCAATACGGATACATTGGTTGTTAAGTTTTGGGTTGCTGGATGTCACTGGAGAGTTCGTGCTGGATGTCCCTGGCATTTTACGTTCGCATTTATGATTTGGATCATACATGTTCTGTAACTGAGCGTTCTAATAGATCTTGACAAGCAACACCAAATATTTTAGGATAGTTATACAAAGACTTTCTCAGCGACATTGGTCTGTATGTTCTATCGAGAGTGACGGAATAGCTATCAATAAGCATTTTCGTATAAAGGTATTTTTTTGGCCGAGTTATTTAAAACATTGGGCTATGTTTTATTAAAGATATGCTTATTTATTAACTTTAATGCTGAGTAATTTTAACATTAAGGCTGAGTTATTTTAACATAAAGGTTGAGTTATGTTTTCGATTTGACTGACTTAATTATGTGATGTGGCTGACTTGTTCGAATGGTTATGTTTTTAATAAGAAATTTGGTATAAAGGTATTAATTTTTTTGGGCCAAGTTATTTTAAAGATTGGGCTGAGTTATAATAAGACAGGGTGAGTTAAATTAACGTAATGCTGAGTTATTTTAACATTAAGACTGAGTTATATTGATGTTAAAGTTGAGTTATGTTTTCGATATGATTGACATAATTCTATGATGCGACTGACTTATTCGAAAGGTCATCTGGATAGATGCCATATTGGAAATCACATAAGACGCTGCAAAGTGCAAGGGAAATTGATGAGGGAAAACCTGAAATTGGGTTTGATAATTTGCCTTCTTACTTATACATGATAAGAAGGAAATATTCAAGTACAATTGCGTGTCTTCAAATCAATGAGTGTGGAAGATTCATGTATGTGTTCCTTTTGTTTGGTGCGAGCATAGCTAGGTTTTCTTTCATGCGCAAAGTTGCGGTCGTAGATGCTATGTTTCTTAATGGTAAATACAAAGGGAAGCTTCTCATAACACTAGCTCATGATGGTAATTTTCAAAATTTTCCAATACCTTTCGCTGTGGTTGACACTGAAAATGATGAATCGTGGGAATGTTATTTTACACAACTAAAAGTTTTGATTTCTGACGAGAAGGATCTTGTGATAATCTCATATAAGAGTAAGTCGATGGGGAAAGCAATTGGGAATGTGTATCTGCTTGCTTCTCGGGGAATTTGCACGTACCATTTATGTAAGAACATTTTGGGATGCCATTTATGTAAGAACATTTTGGGATGGTACAAAAGAAAAGATGTTTTTCGTCTGGTGAAGAAAGAGGCAATATGTTTTAGGATTTCTGATTTTAATGCGATTTTTTGAGGTTATTCAAGTGATTAATCCTGAACTTCATGGCTACCTCCAAAGAGCTGATGTCCAACTATGGGCGCATGTCCATTTCTCGGGTGAAAGGTACAATTTGATGACTACGAACACAGGGAAATCAATGAACAGAGCACTGGCAATTGCTAGAGGTCTTAACATTGTTTGACTATTAGAATCGATACGAGTATGATGACCAGATGGTTTGTTGAACGGAGAGAGGATACTATATTGCAGCAAACCACGCTTACCCGTGGTGTCAAGAAACTACTACAAGTAAGTCAATCGCCACAATTGATAAGTCAGTTGTCATAATGCATATATCTTCCGTATAATATCATAATTAAGTTGTAACATTTTTTATTCTGTATCGATAATTAATAATAAGGTTGCATTGATGCTGCTAAATTGTTTACAGTACAATTGATTGATACTGATCGCACTGAAGTGAAATATGACCAGTCTTTTCATGTTGTTAATTTGACTACGAGTATTTGCACATCCAAGTGTTTCGAATATAAGAAATTATTGTGTGCGCACGCAATCGTAGTTGCCGAGTACCGAAAAGTTTCTCGTATATCCATATGCAATAATTACTATTATAATGCTCATTTGGTTAGTATTGAGACATGAAGAAAATACTTAAAGGAATAAGGAGAAGATATGTTTCGGGTC
>OVBE01009951.1:1692-15509 GCA_900406425.1 Iberis pinnata
GATCGATCCAGGGAGGGATCGATCGATCCAAACCTCCTGGAAACTTACATAAAAAGAGATCGATCGATCCGTGCACCCATAATCACTAAAAATCATCCAAAATTACAATTTTGCCCTCAAAACTCATCAAGATTTTTCCTTATTGGTTTTATTTTATTTTTCCTTGTTTTTAGCATTATAAAAGCCTTAGGCTAGGGTTTATTATCGAGGAATCACTTTTTTCCCAGAGCTTTTACAGAGACGTATTCCAACCTTTTTGAGAAGAATTATGAACTCTTTTCTTTTTAATATATTGATTTGATTTTTGAATATGTGTTCTTTTCTGATTATGATTTGTGTTTACTTTTCAATATTTGAGTAGTTTACTTGTTAGGTTTTAGAGTTTCTCCCAGGGAAACCAGATTAATTGTTAGGGTTTGATAGAATGAATTGGAATTGTTAGGTTCTCAATATAGATTTGTTCCCAATGCATGAATTAACAGGCCATTTAGTTCATTGATATTATATTGATAAACAAAAAGGGATTTGGTTTAGAGATCTGACAGAGTCTAAATGAGTAAGTGTCTTTGCTTGCGGGAGTATTGTCTTAGGGGCTTATGAACATATCGAATATGAATTGAAAAGCATGTTTGAATTATCTAAATATGGTGGGAGTTTGTCTTCAGTAACTCGAACATAGGGATCTAATATTTTGGTAGGAGATTAGTCTAGCTTTTGTCTTTTGAGTTGGGAACTATTTTCAAAGAAAATCTTGAATGCTAACCTTGACTTTTAACCTGAATACATGTGGAATTCCCTAATTCCTAGCGTTTTCGTTATTTCCTTTACAACTGTTTTAATTTATCATTATTGTAATTTCTAATCAGTGCCATCTTTTAAATCTGTTCCTAGCTTGATTCGATGTTTAATTGAGAGTCGTACACTCTTGGTCTCTGTGGATTCGATCCCTCATATACTACTGCGTTTGTTGTGCACTTGTAGTGAATATATTTGGGTTAAAACCTGAGTGTCTCAAGCACCGTGCAGTGTTGAATGCCTGGTCATTCAGATTCATAAGGCAATCAAATTCACAAAACACTCAACCATTAAAAGATCTTGTTATCTTCTTCTTCCATATACCAAGTAAGAAAAAATCAAGTCAATACTAGTATATTTACTGTCTCAAGTAGCTTGATCAGAACCCAATTCTAGATATAATACCTCACAAAGAATTGGAAGCATGTCCCATGAATTTCATGCTTCCACAAATCGATAAACGATTTCCTCTACTAACTGTAAATATTCTCTCGAGCCACCGCTCGTACATACGCCGCGTCTCCGCCTCTTTCCGGTTTGTCTTCGTCGCTGTGACACCGAGAGATAAGGAAAGTAGTAACATCAAGAGCGAGAGATAGAAGACAAAATGTTTGTTAGAGGATGAAGGAAGATAAAGAGAATGTTTGTGTCAATGGCTGGTTTAAGGTAGAGAGTTAGGGTTTCGGATTTGTTAGGGTTTTAAGAGAAAATGGGGAAATGAGAGATATAAGAGAAGAGGGAAAAATGAAAAATGAGAGAGGGAACTTTCTGATTTTCATCAAGTGTTTCGCCAAAAATTAGATTTTAGTTTCCCACTTATTAAATTTTTACCATAGCGTTAATCTAGTGTTGTTATAGAGTATAGAAATTTTATACAGATCTACGATAGCATATTAGTAAAATGAGCTATTGTAATGTGCTATCAATGTGGATTTATTTTGTAGTGCACAAAATGTTTATAAGACTAGAACTAGTTCCTAATCAAAGCTACCCTACTTCAAAACCATATTCTCGATCAAGAATCTTGATAGCAGTTATATCTCTGGTGAGGGTGTTCCTCGTGTATTTCACTTTCACGAAGTTTCCTTCGCTGAGTGTTCTTCCAATCTCTTAATTCGCCACTCGTTTCCTACTTGCCCGCATTGTTTTCGCTCTCTTTCTGCTCCCGCTCATTTTCTAATAAGAAATTAACAAACTCTAGTGAAACAGAAAACGTTTAACACCAACTTAGAAAGCTTATCCTGGAATTCACGTGTAAACAAATTCAACCTAGTCAAAGAAAAATCCCCCAGTTTGATAAACGTTAGACGAAGCATCAACACATTATCTCTCAACCAAATTTCTTCTACTTTGTGCAAATGAAAAATGGCATAGTTGAAGCTTCTTGCATATAAAACCATTTCCCATTAAAAAAATAAACTAAGAATTTAACATAACATAAAGCAAATGGCAGCAGACCTGGAAACAAAAAAATGTTAGCACCGGCAAGACCTGCAGAATCGAATATTGGTTTGAACTTCTTAAAGATTCGTTTTCTGTGGAGCTGTATTTGGAAAAGCAATAGAATTTTAAATGAGACAACTCTAACCACTCGAGGGCTGAGAAGCTAACAACCTATTAAGTAAGTTTTCCAAAGTTGAAATGAAAAAACAATCTCAAACTATTCTCGGTGAATGATTCATTAGATCTAATAGCACAACTAATAGTGTAATGAATATCAACCTGGAGATCAAAATCATATTTTGAAGAGAGGGATTTTACAAAGTTAGGAAAAATAATTTGTTCAAGTGAGCTTCCACAGTTAGGCCGAAGTAGCAATCGGCTTACGTCTTGCAACTGAACAATCAACAATCTATGTCTTCTATAAGTCTCAGTTTCAATCAACATTAATGAACACTTTCAAAATTCAGTGAAAAATCAATAAAACACAAATCAAATAGAATATATCAATACAAAAATATTTAGATTGGAATCTAATCAAAAACCTTATTTTCAATAGCTAAATAGGCACACAAAAATTCATGAGATCAAACAGAGAAACACCAAACTAAACTCTCTAAAAATTGGAATTCAGTCCGTCAATAGTAGAGCGTCATAGTTATTACCAGAGAATGATGAGATATGTATGCTTTCCGGAAGGATACAACAACATAATGAACCTAGAGAACAAGAAAACATGTTAAGAAAGCTTTTTACAAAATTAGTTGGACGATACATAAGAAACATATCTTACCTACTCAAGCCATCCGATTTATCCATGATGGAATATGATTTCATGTTACCTGCATGCAAACATACTTCTTCGGTAAAATGGTTACAGTTCTTAGTAATCAAATGGTAGGTTCTCCATGAATTAGCAGAAATCTGGGTGAGACATGGTGGTGTTTCCCAGCAAAACTGACTATCTATAGATAAACCCTAGAAAGCTCCTATAAATCTCTGTAATTGAGTGAGAAATCATCAAAACTACAAATCCAATAGATCTTTTAAAAATATTCTTATTGGAACATATGATGAAATTGAGGGAACTATCATGAAACATAGATCACAATAAACATCAAATTTAGGCCCTTTAGAATTACTCGATTTTGTTTAGCAATTTGGCGAAACCAAATAAATGTTGCATTTATAACAAAAACAAGGATTCAAAACTAATGTAACCAAAAAAGCTGTTGAATTATAATCAAATTTCAAGTATCTTATGAATAATATAATATATAGTTTGAATTTGTATAAGTTAGTTGTGTCTTAAGAGACACGTCTTAGACACGTTTTATAATTATAAGTTGTATTGTTTCATTTCTACAGTCATAATGGTTCGTGTGAACATATATATTTGAGACAAACTCTTTTAGTTTTTTTAATATGTAGAATCGTGTGAAAACTTGTAATACTCTATTTCGTATTAATAAAGTTTCAATTTTTTTAATTGGATTCTTTTGTTCTTTTCACACAAACAAAAATCTCTTGATACTCTTGCATGGTATCAAAGCTTTATGATTGTGAGGACAAATCGATTGAGAGACGAACTTTGGAATTCGTCAATCACAGAGATGACTCGAGACAATGTAAGGAACTTCGCATCAAGTTATTCCTATTTTAAATGGGGAGAAGTATGCTTTTTGGAGCATTAAGATGGAAACAATCTTTCAGACTCGAAAGCTATGGTCCATGATTGAAGAAGGTGTACGAACTAAACCAGCAAATGAGAATCAAACACCAGAAACCACAAAAACAAAGACACTTAGAGAAGAAGCAATCGTGAACGATATGATCGCTTTGCAGATTCTACAAATTGCTGTAACCGATGACATCTTCTCACGTATTGCAGCAGCAATCACAAAAAGCATGTGAAGCATTAACTGAGCATGAAGGATCTCCTCAAGTCAAATTGGTGAAGCTTTAAACATTGCATAGAGAATACGAAATGTTAAAAATGAACGAAGAACAAGAAGTTAAGATATTCACGGACAAGTTGATTGATTTGGAAAATCAGTTGACTTATTATGGTGACAGGATAACAAATTATCAATTGATTCAGAAGATGATCATCTCTCTCCCGGCCCGGTTTGAGAGTATAGTTAGCGTGATGGAGCAAACTCGTGATTTGACTTCACTCACATTGAACAAAAATGATTGGTATTTTATGAGCACGTGAAGCAAGATTATCAGTGTGAGAAGATCGCACAAATGAGAGTGTAGTATTTTGACATCAACACAGTAGATGAGTTTATCTTAATCAAATTGCCATAATTCAGATTCTTATTTTTTTAGTGTCGAACAATGCTCCAATTAAGAATCAATAAATAATAATAATAACACAACCTTGACAATAATTTCATTAAAAAAACTTTCAAATTCAAATAAATCAAAACAACTCAAATACCAAATGCAATAACATTCAAAACACAAAAAACAAATAATACATAATAAAAAATACTAGAAAATAAACCCAAAGTTTTTAAGAACAACTTCTTATACAGTTCTGCTTGAACGGAAACTTGTTGGACCGTTATCGTTATCGATAATGGTACTGCTAAAAGTATGTCGTCCTCTCCTACCACCAGCATAGCTACCACCACTGTCTTTACCACCACCTCCACCTCCACCTTCCCTTCCACATTCACCTCCATTTCCTTCCACTCTAAGAGCACAATGAGCACAACATTATGTTAACATAATGTTTTAAAAAAACACTACAAACCCATAAAAAATCATCCAAACCACTTGAAATCATCTAGAATAGAGATAAAGGGTAACAATACAAAAAAGGAAACAATTCCATCAAAAAACCCAAAATAGTTACACAAATAACACAACTTCAGAAAGTCACAAAAGTCAAATGAAAACATAAAAAAATGAGGCAATATGAATTTCATCCATATATTTTTCAGTGACATTATCACCAACAAAAACCATAAAGCTCACAAAAGTTAATTCAAAAATGTTTAAGAAGGATAACATTATGTTACAAGAAGAAGAACTCGTGGATAATAGGGTGGAAATAGCATGGACAAGATAGTTGGAAAATAATGTTCGGGTGGAATTGTGGATAAAAAACAATTGGCAGTAATGGTGGTCAACATAGTGTGGACAATGTGGCAAATGTTATTATATCTCTAATAGATATAATGACACAGCGAGAGATACTAGTGGACACTGTAATTTGCAAGAAGTTGGTATGTTGCAACTAGAAAACCATGTAGTTGAAAGTGTTGAAGAAGAGTGTTTGGGTCATGTGGATGAAAAAATAATTTATATCATGGTGGACAAGATGAAGTGTGGACATGATGAAGCGTCAATTGGTGGAATGTAAAGAGAGAGAGGAAAAAAACTACAAGTTAATTAATATTTTTAAAAAAAATCAATTAAATTTTTTAAAATTACTTCAATTTTTAGGAGGAGATATTGGGTAGAAGACCCGATTTATAAGCATCATTTACTGTTCCGAATTGTCTTTCTACGTGACTTATATCATAATTCTCAATGTTTCATTTTCTTCAGTTAATAATTTCTGAAAATAGATTATATGTATATTCTTTGAAAAAATAAGATAGTTTAACGTTAGTTTTATAGTATAATTACAAAGTAAATTTTCATTGAAAAAATGAATTCAAAAGTTTTTTTGCTGTAAATTTGGTGTATTGTTTCCGAGAGTGTAGTATTTTAACCTCAACACACCAGACAGGTTTATCTTAATCAAATTTCCATAATTCGGATTCTTATTTTTTTTAGTCATCGAACAATGCTCTTATTAAAAATCAACAAAATTAATGATAACACAAACTTGATAACAAATTCATTAAAAAAACTTCCAAATTCAAATACATCAAAACAACTCAAATACCAAATGCAATAACATCCAAAACAAAAAAAACAACTAACACATAATAAATAAAATACTAGAGAATAAATCCAAAGTTTTTAAGTACAGCTTCTTATACAGTTCTGCTTGAACGAAAACTTGTTGAACTATATCGATATCGATACTATTACTGCTAAAAGTATGTTGCCCTCTCGTACCATCAACATAATTACCACCACTATCACTACCACCACCTTCACCTTCCCATCAACCTTCACCTCCAATTCCATCAACTCATCAACTCTAAGAGCACAATGAGCACAACGTTATGTTAACATAATATTTTGAAAAACACTACAAACCTAGAAACAATCATCCAAACTACTTGAAACCATTCAGAATTGAGATAATGGATAACAATAAATAAAAATGGAAACAAGTCCATCAAGAAACCCAAAGTCGTTACCCAAATGACACAACTTCATAAAAATCACAAAAGTCAAATGAAAACATATGAAAAATGAGGCAATATAAATTTCAACCACAAATTTGTTAATGACATTATCACCAACAAAATCCCCTCATAATCGTTAATTCAAAAATGTTATATGAAAGACAATATTATGTTACAAAGAGAAGAACTTGTGATGATGGGGTGGAAAATAGCATGGACAAGATAGTTGGAAAAGAATGTTCGGGTGAAATTGTGGATAAGAAACAATGGGCCGTAATGGGACAACATAGTGTGGACAGTGTGGCTAGTGTTATTTTATCTTTGATAGACATGATGACACTACGAGAGATACTAGTGGACACTGTAATTTGCAAGAAGCTTGTATCTTGCAACTAGAAAACCATGTAGTTGAAAGTGGTGAAGAAGAGTGTTTGGGTCATGTGGGTGAAAAACATAGTTTATATCATGGTGGATAAGATGAAGTGTGGACATGATGAAGCATCAATTGGTGGAATGTAAAAAGAGAGAAGAAAAAACTACAGCCTACAAGTTAGTTAATATTTTCTTTATAAGATTAATTGAAACTTTTTAAAAGTTACTTCAATTTTCAGGATGAGCTATTGGTCATATATCAAAAAGAAAAAAATGAAAAATATGGCATTTCTCACAATTTATAAAGAATATGATATTTCACATAAAACTGAGAAAAAATGGTATATCCTATAATTTTCTCATAAAAATATATAATCTACGTTTTCAAATTGAAAACTCTTTATAAAAAAGAAATAAAAAAATTCAGTAATGTTACATTTTAGAATACAACACTTGGACTTCTCGATCCCTTATAGGCTAGTGGTAGGTAAGTACTTAAACCTTAGATCTATGAAGGAAATGATCAAATTATATATGTAAAGTGTATATTTCACTTATGGTCTAGTTGAGTCCGTAAAGAGTCTGTATATATATATATTCATTCCTCTGTAAAACAGTTTAATAAGAATTACATTTCCTATATGGTATCAGAGCATTAGTCGATACCTAAAAACCTCCAATTTTTTTTCCGTTTCTTTTTCTTCTCTACAGATCATCCGTCATGAAAATTTGTCCCTATTTCTGCCACCAAATATGTTCTTACTATTAACATGACCAATGTCTCCAAGTTAAACTCTACTAATTACTTGATATGGACTCTCCAAGTTCATGCTTTACTTGATGGGTACAAACTCTCATGAGCACTGGCATTGCCAGGACCGTCTCATTTACAGTGCACTTATTGGTGCAATCTCTACATCAATACAACATGTTGTCTCCAGAGCCACTACGGCGCATCAAGTCTGGAAGATGTTGGCTTCAACATATGCTAAACCTAGCATAGGCCATAACAAAAATCTCAAAATTCAGTTAAAACACTGGAAGAAAGAGACAAAAACAATTGATGCTTACCTTCAAGGTGCAATAGCTCGTCTTGATCAACTTGCCATTCTTAGCAAACCTGTAGAGCATGAAGACCATATTGATCTGATTCTTGAAGGTCTACCTGAGGAGTACAAGCTAGCCCATCATTGATCAGATTGAGAGTCGTAACAATTTCATTTCCATTGATGATCTACATGAACGCCTCTTGAATTATGAAGCCAAACTCTTGTCCCAAGTCAATGTCTCTCCTATTTTTCCTGTTACAACAAATGATGTACAACACAGACCGAATACTCAGCAAATCAAGACCCTGGGGTAATCACAACACAGGTCAGTTCACTTACAGTAATCATCATTCAAATCAGCCTTGGTCTTCTCCTTAACCACAACAACATAGACCTAATTCTCGTCCTCCCAAACCCTATCTTGGATGCTGTTAACTTCGTGGTGTTCAAGGACACAACGCCAAACATTGTCCCCAATACCAAGTCTCGGGACAAGTGCAACGACAACAGTTCTCTCCGTGGCAACCACGTGCAAACGTGGCGACTATGTCTCCTTA
The DNA here is from genome assembly GCA_900406425.1 of Iberis pinnata. Classification (NCBI taxonomy): domain Eukaryota; kingdom Viridiplantae; phylum Streptophyta; class Magnoliopsida; order Brassicales; family Brassicaceae; genus Iberis; species Iberis pinnata. Next base: position 10,225 of record OVBE01009951.1, read on the forward strand.
CAACTCGCAGGATTGGTTGTTGGACAGTGGTGCTACATACCATGTGACAGCTGATCTCAATAACCTTTCCCTTCATCAACCATATGCTGCCCATGATGGTCTCACTCTTGTTGATGGGTATGCCATGTCCATCTCCCACTATGGTTCTATTACTCTCCCTTCTCCTACTCGGTATTTCTTGTTAAATCAAGTTTTGTGTGTTCCTGACATACACAAGAATCTCATATTAGTATATCGTCTATGTAATAATAATTATGTCTCTGTGGAACTTTTCCCTACAACATTTCAGGTGAAGGATCTGACAACGGGGTATCTCTTACTCCAAGGTGACACAAAGGATGAACTCTACCAATGGCCTGTCTCCAAGCCTCACTATCAAGCCTTATATGCGTCCCATGGAACCAAAAAGACAAGGCAACATTGACATTCTCGATTAGGCCACCCATCTCTATTTATTTTAAATCATACTATTTCAAAGTTTTCTTTACCTGTTATTTCCAGTACCAAACTTTCTCATTGTTCAGATTGTTTACTAAACAAAAGCCATAAACTACCTTTTCATCAATCAACAATTCACTCTACCAGACCTTTTCAATATGTTTTTACTGATGTCTGGACATCTCATATTCTCTCCACCTCTGACCACAAATACTACTTGATCCTTGTTGATCACTTCACTCGCTATACATGGCTTTTCCCCTTACTCAAAAATCTCAGGTTAAAGAAACATTTATAACGTTTCACAATTTGGTGGATAATCGTCATAATCAGAAACTACAGACACTATACTCCGATAATGGGGGCGAATTTGTGGCTCTAAAATCTTACCTTGCTACAGCTGGCATCTCACACCTCACAACTCCGCCTCACACCTTGGAACACAATGGACTTGCAGAGCGTAAACATCGGCATATGGTAGAAACATGATTTAATCTTATGTCCCAAGCCTCGGTTCCTAAAACATATTGGCCATATGCTTTCAACACTGTCGTATATCTCATAAATAGGATGCCAACTCCGGTTCTGGATATGCAATCACCGTATCAAAAATTATTCAAAGAGATTCCAAACTACCAGAAACTACGTACCTTCGGCTGTTTATGTTTCCCGTGGATCCGACCATACACAAGTCATAAACTCCATGATCGCTCTCTCCAATGCGTTTTCCTTGGGTACTCTGTTAGCCAAAGTGCCTACTATTGCCCGGATCCGTTGACTTTTCGAATCTACACCTCTAGGCATGTCCAATTTGTAGAAGATGAGTTTCCCTATAATACACTCGTTTCTGCTCAATCATCGCCTTCTTCCCAGACATCGGCTTCAGTTCCTGCCGATATGTCCTTTGTATGGCGTCTGCAATTGCCACCATCACCGACTGTTGATCCCCCTGCTCAGATCCTCCACCATCATGTCATCTCACCGCTTCCACCACATCCGATGACTACTCAGGTATTGTCTTCTACACCTCTAACTCGTGTTTCTTCTTTATCCACTGGGCCCACTGCTCCACAAAATATGCTGAATCCCACATCCCAGCAACATCCCCAAACACAAGCCCAAACACATACCTCACAAACTCTATCTTCCATCAAAATAGCCCATGATGCCCAGGCCCAATCCACTCATCTACCTCACAACATCGCGTTCTCCTCATCCATACCTGATAATCAATCCACCCCAAATCCTCCGTCTCCATTACCATTCCCATCACCTACTCCACACTAGCACCACCTCAAAATCAACACAATATGCGGACATGGTCTAAAAAAATATCGTCAAGCCAAAGCAGAAGTTAAGTCTTCACGCCAAAGCTTCGTCGTTACCTCTCACTGAGCCCAGAACAGTGGCTCAAGCTATGAATCATCCTCGATGGTGTGCCTCAATGTCGCAGGAGTTTGATGCCTTGGTCCGCAATCAGACGTAGAATCTTGTTCCACCTTCTCCGCACCAGAATTTAATCTCTTGTAAGTGGATTTTCACCACAAAGTACAGAACCGATGGTAAAGTGGATCGACTCAAATAAAGGTTGGTTTCTCATGGTTTCACGCAGCGATATGGCATAGATTACATGGAGACTTTGAGTCTCGTCATTAAGTCTACCACAATTCGCCTGGTTCTTGAACTTGCAACCCGTTACTAATGGCCGGTCAAGCAGATCGATGTGAATAATGCCTTCCTGCAAGGACGCTTAACAGAGGTTGTCTTTATGCATCAACCACCTGAGTTTATTGATCAAGATCGCCTTACTCATGTGTGTCAATTGCAGAAACTGATTTACAGACTCAAGCAAGCCCTTAGGACGTGGTATAATGCCTTATAGTCTCATCTTTTGGGTATTGGTTTCATCAATTATGTAGTTGATACTTCACTTTTCGTCTACCGTCATGCCCACACTGTCACCTATGTTCTCGTCTATGTCGATGACATTCTTGTCACGGGTAATAGTTCTTCTCATATTCAACAAGTACTCACTGAAATGGCATCTCGGTTTTCGATTAAAGATCCTGTTGATTTTCACTATTTCCTTTGTATTGAGGTACATCGTTCTGTGAATGGTATGCATCTGATGCAGCGAGGATACATACTTGATCTCCTCCAACGGATGAATATGCTTAATGTTAAACCAGTACCAACACCGATTCAAACAACTCCCCGGATTACTATTGCAACAGGTACACCTCTGCCAAATCCTGCAATGTATCGCTCTACAGTTTGGAGTTTACAATATTTGGGATTCACGCGGCCTGACATTGCTTATGCCGTTAATCTCTTATCTCAATTTTCTCACTGTCCAACCGACATCCATATGCAAGTAGCCAAACGAATTCTTCGCTACCTTGCAGGCACATCGTCGTGTGGTATATACTTCAACAAGTCTTCTCCTCTCAGTCTTCATGCTTACTCTGACGCTGATTGGGCCAGAGATGCACATGATTTCGTGTCAACAAATAGATATATTTTCTACATTGGCCCCAATCCTGTTTCTTGGTCATCCCGAAAGCAACGAGGTGTTGCGCGATCTTCCACTGAAGTAGAGTATAGGGCTGTGGCAAATTCAGCAACAGAGGTATGTTGGGTTTGCTGTTTATTATCTGAATTGGGTGTTCAACTTCCTGCTGCTCCAACAATTTACTCTGATAATATTGGTGCAACCTACTTATGTGCGAATCCAGTGTTTCATTCAAGAATGAAACATATTGCGTTGGATTACCATTTTGTAAGAAATCAAGTCCAGTCTAGGATGATTCGGGTATCAAATATATCGACACATGACCAACTTGCTAATGGTTTGACAAAACCACTCACTCGTCACAGTTTCAACGTTTATGTTCTAAGATTGGCGTTGCAAAGCTCCCTCCATCTTGTGGAAGATGGGGGCGTATGAAGGAAATGATCAAATTATATATGTAAAGTGTATATTTCACTTATGGAAAACCTTGTTGAGTCCGTAAAGAGTCTGTATATATATAGTTATTCCTCTGTAAAACAATTTAATAAGAAATACATTTCCTATAAGATCTTGACATGGATCTAGTCCCAAGGATGTGTAGTTTAAGTTGTATTAGTTGTAGGTGTTGACAAAAAAAACAAAAAAAAAACAATACAGCATATTGACTTATGATAAGATATTAAGGATGGAAACGGTGAAAGAGATACTCTATAAGTGAGTTAAATTATGAATTTTCGTATGAGTTTATTCCATCTCTATGAGCTGTGAAACATGAGATCTTGGATTCTTGAGAGAGTGCCAAAAGAATTATAATTATAAGAGTTAAAGTTATAGTCACAGAGACCTAAAACCTTAACAACTTATTCCATAACCAAAACATGAGTCAATATTTTACAGAGTACAGTCAAGTTTGTTACTTACACAACGAACAACAAGCACATTAAATCTAACTCTTGATCATAACAAACAAACAAGTCTACGGTATATAAATCATCTACGTTTTGCCTGGAACACTCTGTTATGCCAAATAGAATGCAACACCATATGAAACAAATCATATCTCTGCGGTTTAGCATGCCACAGAAAATGCCTTTGCGCCTTTCTCACAGCCATTTGCATCTTTAAGTATTTCTCTTCCGGTATAGTCGACAAAATTTCTTTCAACCTCGGAATATCTTTCTCAGCAACAATGACCGAGAACGCGCTCCAATCAAGAACATCAAAGAAAGGCGGCACAAAGTTGTCAGATATAATCACAGGGACACACTCATAGAAAATCGATTCAACAACTCTTGGGCTGTTCACTTCATACCCTTTAGGACAAATGCAATACTTACTGCTCTTCATATGCTCAATGTAATTCATCTTGCTTGCTACACCAAGCGGCATTCGCCCGAAAATTTTCATTTCCGGGTCTTTGTCTTTCCAGTGTTTGAGCAGAATCTGACGTAGGTAACCGTGCATACTTCCAGCATAGAAAGCTAGTGTCTGCCTCTGAGACGGTGGTTTTCCACCTAAGTCACGAAGAGGGTTTTTCGCAGCTCGGACATATGTTTCAGGGAGTGAAATGTCTCTACCTATCTTGAAGCCTGTGGTTATATCTGCATTGCATAAAGCTTTAATACAATGCTCCATGTGGTGCCTTGTCTCATATGGTGCCTGTTTAAAATTCAACTTTAATATTATATACTCATTGTTATATCTCAAGAGTTGAGTAAGATGCATACCCAATCATGACAAGCTACAAGAAAATGGTCAGCTCCATCGGTTCTATTGAAGAAACGGTACTTGGAACTAATAAGTTCAGTGTATTCTTTAAGAAACTGGCGTAGGTTAGTTCGATTGTGAGAATTACGCACATAAAGATTGTACTCTAGCATCCTTGCACTAAACGGCATATAATACAAGTGGGCACTTCTTGGGTCTTTTACAGTGTGCTGCTTGTTTCCTTCCATTAACTTCATGAACCATCCTTCTGATGCATACAATCCCTTGAGTATCGGAGTATGGAAAATGGGTCGGTTTCCTTCTTTATATACATAAACCTTGAGTATCCGTTCCATAAGTTCATAACTCCTGAGGCATATAACTGAATAAGGATCAAAACATAGTTTACAATTAGGAGTAAGTTATACAATTTTACCTCTTGAACATGGAAACATTGCGGAATATTGGAGGGTAGAGATCCTTTGCAATTGTTACAATAGGAGCATTCTCTATCTCCTTCCTTGCAGCTAATATCTCCTCATCTCTCCTTGAAGACCAACGCGGTCGCTACATTTGAAAGTAGTATTTTCTCAATTGGTTGATAACTAAATTTCCACATGTAAAAACG
>OVBE01009952.1:273-12697 GCA_900406425.1 Iberis pinnata
TTATGCATATTTGGACAACGCATTGAAGCTGACGCTTGGAAGGTAAACTAGAAGTGTAAGATCATTGACATCAATGGATCGACTGTTGTTGCTGAAGGACGTTGGGTAACTGATGATCCAAACGAAAAGGTTCACTTCGTTCCACTCGGACCTGATGGAGTAAGGGTGTGGATTGATGTGGTGAAGGAGAACGATGCAGAAGTTTGGAAACCAAATGATGAGATGGAGGTTTTGGTAGATGCACTAGGATCTTATGTTTCTTGGCCTAAGGATAAAATTGTCCCCCTGATTAGGGTATGAGTTAAAGACTTATATATTCAATGTTTGGTTTAGTATGTATTGGTTCTCTTATGCAATACTTTAATGATGTTGGTTCTCTTCATAAACCAATATTTAATTTGGTGGTTAATGGAATTGAAGTTCAGGTTTAGTTTTCTGGAATTCAATAATCAGACATAAAATATGGACAATAATAACAGAATAAATGTGTCATAAGAAACAATTCTATCGCATAAAACAACAACAATAAATATGGAACAAAGCGTTTATACATTGATATAATAAATAATAAAGTAGCACAAAATAAATGCTATAAAAACAATGGATATGATAGCAATCATTATCAACGCTATCTTATATTATATTATACTATAGCATTAAATATTACTGCCATTGAAAATAAGAACCTTTTATAGCACATTATACAAAGCAATCATTATATTAATACTACTATAGCATAAATCCAAACGCTGTCTTACCTTACAATATATTATAGCGTTTATAAAATTCTGCGATAATAGATGAGGACATATCATAGCTAATAATATTAACGCTATTGTTGACAACGATATATTATAACAAAAAATATAAATGCTATTGTTGACGATGATATATTATAACAGAAAATATAAATGCTATTGTAGATAAAGGACATTTCATAGCAACCAAACTAAAACGCTATCAATAAATTAGACATAACATAGCAATACAATCAAACGCTATTGTAGTGTATTATACGATAGCAGTTTTCGTTAATGCTATAATAAGTGACCGACCTACGATAGCTGGTCCAGCCATAGCGTTTATGGAAACGCTATGAAAGGCCTATTATAGCGTTAATCGTGTGCTATCAATGAGACTTTTTCTTGTAGTGCATGTAAAACTTGATAAGATGTTCTACCTTGAAGAACCGAGGAAGGTGTTTGGTTAAGCAAGTAAGCTACTATCAAAATACACTCGCCCTAGAATTCAATTGGCAGATTGGCTTGAAACCGTAAGGCACGGGAAATATTCAAGATATAATGATGCTTACGTTAAGCTCTACCATTCTAATTCGGTGTTCCGACGCATGAAGTTTTATGATCTATGCCAATTTTTCTGAGATATGAGGTGAGACACATAATCACTACGTATTGTCTTAACAAGAGTCTGATATTCCCTTTTTAAAGAGGCAATAAAATTGGTCATACAAACACAATGCAGAACCGTGTACCTGTATCAAGTATCCAAGTAGGTGAAGACATACATGTCAACGTTACTGTATCACTAGTCCAACCTACATTCAGAAGATGTAGTATTGTCTTCCATTTATTATCAGATAGTCCAACCAGTGCATCTCTATCATTGGTAGTGACAACACGGTTTCCCTCAGCTGTTGGAGTGGTAACTGCATTGACAAAAACATGAAGTCGCGATGAACCCTTACCACGATCCTTGCTAGTTTGAGAATAAGATTTTCTCTTGTCTCCCCATGACTCTGGATATCCAATAATTGTGAAGTAAATCATAGGTGCATGACCAGTACGACCGAAATGCTTGCATGTGGAGTTGGTATCTCGTAGGCGATTCTCTGTTGCGAAACGTAGCTTGGTGTGCACTACAAAAGCAGTTACCTCTTTCTTTTCTTCGTGAATATATTTGTTGTTGTGAATGTCCTCTTCTTTTTTGACGAGATTGTATGCTTCTTCAAATGTAGGTAGAGAAGCTCGATCCGTTAAATTGGAGCGAATGGACGCAAACAAGTGATCATCAAGACTGTACAAAAATTGACGTATTTGGTCTACATCACGATCCTTTTATTGAAATTCTTAAATTGCATTCGCATTTACGACAATGGCAAACGCAGAGAGAATGATAATTTGCCACTGTGTCCTAAATCTTAGTAAGTTTACCAAAATATTCTTCAACAGAGACTCCTTGCTACTTACATGTTGCTAAGGCTGCCTTAATCTGCTAATTTTTAGGTCCACTTGTGACAGAGAAGCGTTTCTTAATATTATCCCACAAATCCTTCACATTGTCACAATAAGAGATGTTGGAAATCAGTGTCGGATTGATACTCATCTTGATCCATAACACCAGTAAAATATAGATAGGTTCCCAATCTTAAAAATCAGGAGAAGTTGAGGAAGGTTTTAGAATGGATCCATCAAGGAATCCAAATTTCTTACGAAAACACAGCGCTGTCTTGAACACACATGTCCATTCGTCATAGTTGTTGCTCCAGAGAAGCGGTTTGAAGATGATTGCACCTGGGTTATCAGTTGTAGTTAAATCAAAAGGCAAGATAGTCCTACGAACCTCTTTCTTTCAACTGGATTTTGTTTGTTATTTTAACCTGCCATTGAAGAGAAGCAAACGAGGTTTCTGGTTTAGAAGATGGATGAAGGTTTTGTGTGTGTGTGTGTTTTTTTTTTTTTTTTTAAAGAAAAATTTGCCTGCTTTGATACCATAATACAATTGAGATGGCACAGAAGATTGATAAGAAGATGTTGTATTGATCATTGTACATACAATTGTTTATATACCAAAGTATCTTGACCTACTTTCCAAACACAACAATACAATAAGTCAAATATTGATATGCCATAAACAGAGAACATTGAATAACTTAATCTAATAGATTGCTATCCAAAACAAAAACAAGCTCACCAAACATAACAAACATCCCAAGGTGCTTAAGGAATCTCTGAAAATTATGAGTGAGAAGCTGCGTAAATCTGCTGAGGATAATCATATCGTGATACATTGAACAGAGATGTAGTATGAGCAGGACAGAGAAGAGAGGGATTCACAAGATAATTTTTCAAAGAATCACTCAAACAAATACATAAGAACAAAGATGCAAAAGATGAGAATTTTGGGATGTTGTAGCAACAAGAACATGATAAGGTTGTTGCTGGAATTGGTAAGCAACAACATGATCACTATGCATTATTGGGTTTAAGGTATTTAAGATATCTTGCAACAGAATTTCATATAAGGAAAAACTATTGCGAAGCTGCTCTAAAGCATTATCCAAATAAGCTTACTCTTCTTCTCGCTGAAGATATATAAGAAGCGAAAAAGGATGAGACATTTCAATTTGATACAAGAAGCATATGAGATTTTAAAGGAATATCCAAAAATGAGAAGAATATTTGATTCTACTTATGAGTTTGATGATGAAGTTTCAACCGATTGTGCGCCTCAAGACTTCTTTAAGGTATTCGGTCCAACTTTTAAGAGACACGCAAGGTGGTCGGTTAATCCTTGTGTACCAAATTTAGGAGATGAGAATACACCTGTTAGAGATGTTGATAGCTACAATAAAATTTTGGTACTCTTTTAATAGCTGGAGAGAGTTTCCTGAAGAAGAAAAACATGAGATTGAACAAGCAGAATCTCGTGATGAACGAATATGGATGGAAAGATAGAATGCAAGAAAAGCACATAAAGCTAGAAAAGAGGAGTAGGCTCGGATTCGAACTCTTGTTGAAAAGAAAGTGAAGAAACTACAGAAGAAAGATGCTAAAGCTATATTTGTAAGCGTGTAATTCAAAGTTAAATGTGTTTGTTGTAAGCTTGTAATGGACGCTAATGGTTGTTTCCTTAGGAATAAAAAACTGAATCATTAGCAGCAAGTTTAGATTAATTTTTCTTTGTGATTAGTAATATTTATGAAGTTATTATATTTCATATTCTTTAGTTTGAAGGTTTCAGTTTGTTAATTTCTCAAGGATTATTGCAATTTTATTTTTTCTTTATTAATATATTAGTTATAATTTATAATCTTACATTTTTTAATATTTAATATTTAAAAAGTTTAAAAGCATAATAATTGTTTACAAAAAAAACTGTTACGTAAGTACTTAAAAAGTTGTTACCATATATACTTATTAATATATTTGTATAAAAGTAAATTTATAAGCAAATCGACATTATAAAAAATGGTCAAATGGATATAAGGGTTGTCCTAATTAAATTAGTCAATTTTGAGTGTGGTCAAATTTTAGCCTATATCCATATGGGTTGTTCAAATCGTAGCCCATAAAAGAGGAACATGTGGACATGTCTAATTGGACATGAGCACACCCATTTGACACTACTAGAGATCTTATTGGAATAAAAAACCTAACTAAAGATGAGTTCAAGTTTAAGAGGGAAAATGATGGTTTAAATTTGAAGATAACTTGGTATAGAAGTTATCCTAAAAAAGGAAATAATTTGTTAGGAGTTATCAAGATAATTGAGATATCATTAATAGAATAGGATTAGGATAACTAATGTTATAAAAGGACATGTTGAGTCATAACATGTCCGTGAGAGTTTTAAAGGTTTTAAAGAGATTGTTAGAGAGCTTAAGTTTTGAGAGATTTTCAACAACTCTTAAAGGGAGATTATTGTTGGAACTTTATTTTAACAAGTGACTAACTATCACTTTTCTTGCGAATATTCCGGCAATGTCGTTGCCCGGAATTAACAGATTATGAGCCCATTGGAAAGCTTGTACCTTGGGCTACAAAATGGACCATTCATTTGTTAAAATTGAAGTTGTATTGAATGAGAAATGTGAGGTCAAAATATGATCGTTGAAACATGTAAAAAGTCAACAAAATCATATATCCCACATTGCTTAGAAGTTATAGTTTCTAGTAGTATATATATAGTATCCTTTGTTATGCTCACAAATGAGTAGAAAATGGAGACTATGCATGGTGTAAAAAAGAGAGGAAAACCACATGCGCCGCCGCTGCCGCTCGCTCGGCTCGACACGAACACGGGCACGGGTCTCGGGTCAATTGGACCGAAGGTCCAGTAAACAAGTTCTTTTGGGAAAAATCTTTATGAAAATTTCGGCCAAAACCGGCCCAATTTTATTAAACTTGTCAAGCCCATTATTGGACCATTAAGTTAAACTCGTACAAATTAAATCATTACCAACCGAATGGTTGCATAGGTTTGATTTAACTTTTTGGTTTATATAAACCGTTTCTTCTTCCTATTGCTTATATGACACTTACGAACAATAAAAAGAAAAAACACAGACATTTTACAATTTTTCTTTTCTTGTTTCACAAGGAAACACAACTGATGTGATCGTGGATGGACTTCAAGAACCAGAACCTGAACCGGAGCTTGAATCGGAGCAGCTTGAACCTGAAGGGAGGATCACAAGATCAAAGGCAAGAGAGCTGGCGAATCAGGCCCATGTGATGCAACATTCAGAGATAGAAGATCAAGCTTGCAACATCTTTCAGCTGTTCAGGCTTGACTTTCCAGAAGAACCAGATCTTTGATCAGTTAGCCAAGTGGGTAATGTCTGTACTCTTTTGTCCTTAGTCGAAATGATCACTTTTCCCGTATTGGGTTTTTGATCAATCACTAAGGTTTTAACGAGGCACTTTATCCACTTCGTTAGAGCTTTCTGTGAAGAATTTGGAATAAGTATTTATTTATTTAAATAAATACTTGGCGAAAATAAGGAGAGCTTCTAGAAGCTGAAACTTGCCTTNAAAATTTGCCTTCCAAGGCTTATCTTCTAGAAACTGATTTCCATTCCCATTTCTTATTGGGCCTTTTATTTCTTTTAAACTTATTTCTTTTTATTTTCCTTCAAGGAATGAGATATGTTAGAAAAATCCCTAGGCACATGAGCCTATAAATAGGTTTCGAACTCTCTCTTTATTTCTTAGCAAGCTTTTAGTCGAAATTTAAGAATTGTTGAGAAAACAATTGTCTAATCCCCTTGCTCATTGGATTTAGAATCCTGGCTGTTCTTCATCTGTGAAAGATTCAGAACTCCTTCTATATTGTTTTGTCTAATCCATAAGGCATTACAATCTTTCATCTATCTTTCTTTTCATTCCCTCTTGTTCGAAAATCACCAACAAAGACAAGCCCTTTCATTGAAATCATATTCGATCATCACACCTACCATCTTCGGCCTAGTCTTGCATAAGCCTCAGCCTTATCTTCATCGTACAACCATCCTTGCATCCTCCTAACACCTTCGGCCATCCATATCATCATGTTCAGCCGACATCTCAAGCATAAGTGGCTGTCCAAATCGAATCATCCCATTGCATCATTATCAAGTCTTCAAGCCTTTATTCAGAGTAGATCTAGGATCATATCAAGTGGTATCAGAACCAACTCTGTACCAAAGGTTGAGCAAAACTCTAAAAACCCTAATCTCCTATTTTCTTCGAAAAGTTTCTGGTTTTTAGGTTAAAGAACCCTAGGTTTAGTTAATTATTTTCGTTTAGGTTAGATTAAAGAACCCGAATTTTGCATTAAATTATGTTGTTAGATTGCTTGAATTCATCTAGTTTAGGTTAAAGAATTAGAATCTTGAATTTTCATTAGGTTGTTAGTTGTTTTAAAATCATCTAGATTAGTTTAAAGAATTAGAATCTTGAATTTGCATTAGGTTGTTAGTTGTTTTAAAATCACCTAGATTAGTTTAAAGAATTAGAATCTTGAAATTGCATTAGGTTATTAATCTGATTTTCTTTCTTAGATTGCATATAGAACACTTAGAAATTTTCAGAATTTGAATCCCATATTTTCGAAATTTCTATGTTGTGTGTTTGGTGTCTACCTATCAGAAGAGCACGTCTAAGGAGCACCTGTTCATGGGAAACACGGCGAAGTCCAAGGTTGCGGGTCGCAGCAAAATGGTTCTGAAGCTGACTTCAGGTCGTGAGCTCACACTCAACAATGTGAAGCATGTGCCGGACATGAGGAAGAATCTCGTTTCAGGATCTCTGCTGAGCAAAGCTGGATTTGGAGTGAATTTTGAAGCTGACAAGCTGGTTTTAAGAAAAAACGGAGTGTACTTAGGAAAAGGTTATGAAAAAGGAGGACTTGTCAAGTTGTGTGTAATGACGGTCCTTCGTCCTGATAAAATTGCAAACGCTAATGTTGTAATTGCTGACAGTTCCAATAATANTTGGTTGAGTCTTTTGATGTTTGGCATGAAAGGCTATGCCATGTGAATTAAAAATCAATATAAAGATTGATGAACTTAAACCTTATTCCGAAATGTAAAGTAAATAAAAATAAATGTGAAGTGTGCTTTCAAGCTAATCTCACAAAAACTCCATCTAAACAAGTAAATCGAACCATCGAACCACTCGGTTTAATACATACAAATTTATGCGATATGAAATTTATACAAACCCGAGGTGGTAAAAGGTACTTTGTAACATTCATAGACGATTACACAAAGTATTGTTATGTGTACTTGTTACGAAGTAAAGATGAAGCGTTGTCAAAATTCAAAGAGTACAAAACCGAGGTTGAAAATCAGCTCGGTAAAACTATCAAAATAGTTCGAAGTGATAGAGGAGGTGAGTATGACGGTCTTTTTAATGAATTTTGTAAGAAACATGGAATCATACATCAAACAACCGCTTCCTATTCACCTAAATCCAATGGAGTTGCAGAACGCAAAAATTGAACTCTAAAAGAGATGATGCAATGCTGCAAGAATCTAGGTTACCCCAATCAATGTGGGGGAAGCTTTGCTCACAACAAACTATATCCTCAACAAGATATCACATGAAGTGACGGGAAAAAGGCCATATGAAGTATGGAAAGGTGATGTACCTTCGTACAAATACCTTAAAATATGGGGGTGCCTTGCAAAAGTTGCCGTACCACCTCCCAAAAAGGTCACAATTGGACCGAAAAAGTGGATTGTATTTCTATTGGATATGCGCACAACAACAGTGCATATCGGTTTCTGGTTCACAAATCAAACATACATGATATCCAAATAAATATGGTAATGGCATCGCGTAATGCGCGTTTCTTTGAAAAAAATTTCCATGCAAGGAAAAACAACGTCCAAAACGGACACTTGAACAAAGAGACACAGATGCGGCGACCACTTCCGGAACTTCACCCAACAAAGTCAAAGTGGGAGACGTAGAGACCGAACCTCGCCGCAGCAAAAGATCTCGCAAAGAAAAATCTATTGGCGATGATTTCATGATGGTGTTTCTCGCAGAGAACAAACCATTGACTTACACCGAAGCCATGTCTATACCCGACGCACCTCATTGGAAGGAATCGGTTAATAGTGAGATCAATTCTATATTGGAAAATCATACATATGAGATAATCGATCTACCCGAAAGGTCAAAAGCACTAGGGTGTAAATGGATTTTCAAAACCAAACTTAAAATCGATGGCTCGGTAGATAAATACAAAGCTCGGCTTATCGTTCAAGTATTCAAACAAAAAGAAGGTTTGGATTTCTTTGACACATATTCTCCGGTGACACGAATAACTTCTATTCGAACGTTAGTAAGTATCGTTGCTTTGAGAGGCCTCGAAATACATAAGATGGATGTAAAAACCGTCTTTCTAAATGGCGACTTAGAAGAAGAGATCTATATGAAACAACCTGAAGGGTTTGTTGTTCCAGGACAAGAAAAAAAGTGTGTCGAGTTGTTAAATCATTGTACGGACTTAAGCAAGCTCCAAAATAATGGCATGAAAAATTTGATAATGCCATGATGTCTAATGGTTTGAGCATAAATGAATGTGACAAATGCATATACATCAAAAATACTCCATCTGGATATGTTTTGTTGTGTTTGTATGTTGACGACATGCTCATCTTGGAAGCAATGATGACGTGATTTGTCAAACTAATAAATTACTACATAGTAATTTCGACATGAAGGACATGGGATTAGCCGATGTCATTCTTGGAATAAAAATTCATAGACATGATGGCGGACTCGTTTTATCCCACTCACATTATACTGAAAAAATCCTTGCTAGGTTTAAAACATATTCAAATGGAACTGCTAAGACCCAGTTGGACCCTCATATTCGCTTAACTAAAAATTCAGGTGATGCCGTAACAAAAGTTGAATATGCACGAGTCATCGGAAGTCTGATGTACTTAACCAATTGTACTAGACCCGACTTGGCGCATGCCGTAAACGTCCTAATACTAGTAATAGAGAACATAAACATTGGAAAGCTATAACTAGAGTATTAAACTACCTACGTTATACCAAAAACTATGGATTGCACTATTGTCGAGAACGAGAAGTTATAGAAGGCTTCAATGATGCAAAATTGATAGCTGATTCTAAGAACTTGAAATCCACAAGTGGATACGTCTTTATGTTAGGCGGTGTAGCAATTTCCTGGAAGTCTGCAAAACAGACGGTGATAGCTACATCAACAATGGAATCTGAATTCATTGCTCTATATAGAGCAGCTCAAGAAGCTGAGTGGCTACGAAACTTCTTGGAAGATATTCCAATGCGGGAGAAACCAGTGTCGATAATACGTGTACACTATGATAGTCAATCCACTATCTCCCGGGCACTAAACACAATGTATAATGGCAAGTCTCGTCACATAAGACGTCGACATAAAACCATTAGAAACTTGGTCTCAATAGGAGTACTCACAATCGATTATATCAAGTCTGCCGACAACCTAGCTGATCCGTTCACTAAAGGTTTGGCAAGAGATCAAGTAGTAAAATCATAAAAAGGAATGGGTTTAAAGCTTTTGACTAACGATGCAGTTTGGAGGTAACCCCACCTAATTGACTGGAGATCCCAAGATATAGGTTCAAAGGGAGAACTAATTCAAACCAAATCGAACACTATGAGATTTATATCTCTACCCACTTTCTAGGATGATTAAACAGTGATCGACCTGTCGTTTTATCATGATAAGCATTTGGCTTTTAATGATTCTATAGCTTAAAATATTGAAGTAGGACAAGATACCTCTGAAATAAGCTATTGGCAGATCACATTGTGAGTGTGAAATGCAGCCGTTTCTAGGAGAATGAAGGAAAGGCTATATTCTCTAAGTTCACTCACGATTACCAGGCAAGTTCAGGGCCAAAATGAATACAATAGAGTTTATGCGAGAAAATGAAGCTGTGTTGTAGCTATTGTCTAAGTTTACATCAAACTCTGGGAGGTTCAAGACATCATGTTCACCTCCTGGCCAAGTAAACGTGATAGTTATCAACTACGAGTGGTTCAAAGTTGAAAAATTGTTACCAACTCAGATGCAGTTAATTTTCGTTACAATCTCGAGAAGTCCATCTGTCTAGTCAATTAGTTCGTCTAGTCAATCAAGTCTTTAGAGTTTATCGAGTCGTCATATGTTTAGAGGTCATTTCTATTCATGTGGGGGATTATTGGAACTTTAATTTAACAAGTGACTAACTATCACTTTTCAGGTGAACATTCCGGCAACGTCGTTGCTCGGAATTAACGGATTATGAGCCCATTGGAAAGCTTGTAGCTTGGGCTACAAAATGGACCACTCATTTGTTAAAATTGAAGTTATGTTAAATGAGAAATGTGAGGTCAAAATATGATCGTTGAAACATGTAAAAAGTCAACAAAATCATATGTCCCATATTGTTTAGAAGTTAAAGTTTTGTAGTAGTATATATATATAGTATCCTTTGTTATGCTCACACGTGAGTAGAAAAGGGAGACTATGATTGCTGGAAGAGGGAGGAAAACCACATGCGCCGCCGCCGCCGCTCGCTCGGCTCGGCACAGGCACGGGTCTCGGGTCGATTGGACCAAAGGTTCAGTAAACAAGTTCTTTTGGGCAAAATCTTTATGAAAAATTTTGGCCCAAAACCGGCCCAATATTATTAAACTTGTCAAGCCCATTATTGAACCATGAAGTTGAACTCGTACAAATTAAATCATTACCAATTGAATGGTTGCATAGGTTTGATTTAACTTTTCGGTTTATATAAACTGTTTGTTCTTCCTCTTGCTTATATGACACTTACGAACAAGAAAAAGAAAATACACAGACATTTTACAATTCTTCTTTTCTTGTTTCACAAGGAAACACAACACACAACAAAAACGAAACTTTCATCTTCACCGCATTTGATACTTCATCCATCGATCCCTTTCACTGTAGGTGTCTCGAGATTGTGCGTTTAACTTACATTCATTTGAATTCGATATTGAGTGTGCTTATCGAATTGTTATCTTTTTTATCCAGGGATTCAAAATCGTTTACAACCGTCACACTACGGGTGATTTATTGAATTAAGGAAAGAGATTTTCTCGACTTCGATTTTACGTTTTATCTATGTTCTTAATTCGTTTTAAGCATTACGAATTTGTTTTACTCAATTCGGAATTAGCGGTTCTAACAATTATTTTAAAAAAATCTATAAACCTTAATTGCCATTACGTTAAAAACAATAAATTTGACCACCTGAGTGATTAAAACATTCCCCATAATACACTAATGTTAATGGCTTTTTGGTTTCTTCGTGATTCAAGCAGTTCAAGTATGGTCCTGAGAAGGATCTTCAATGGATCAATCTATATATATCGGACAACTTGTTGCTTTATTTTTCTGCACTTTGCTCGACTATATATCAAGATTGATGTCACTCAGTTGGATGGTTCATCGATACTGGCAATAGTAGTGATACTAGTTTCTATGATCATAGTTTTACTAATCGGCCATTGAAGGGCATGTAATGGTACGTGCGCCTCGAGATTGGTGGTGCATTCGAATTTTGCTTGAATTTGATGGATGTAGCTAGTTGAAAGATCATGTTGTATTCATCAAGTTAGATCGCACGTTTCGCGAATGAACCTCAGATTTTTAAATTAGTCAAGACGATCTTAATCAGTGATGAAATGAACACCATGATTGGAAGTGGATGAATATTATACGAGCATAGCATTGAGTAGCCATTTCCAATGAGTGCATCTGTCTTCTGCTTCAAATTGCCATTTGCTCATGTAATAAAATCAGATGTTGCTTTCCCTTTTCTTCTCTTAATAACACTTCTCCATACTTCTTCATCCTATGGTTGGTTTTAAGAGAAGAAAATGTGTCAATATATATTACTTCAATTATCATAAAGTCTGATCGCATATCGTTACTAAACAAATCACTTTGCTTTCTGAAATGTGACAAATAATAATAACAATAATAATAATAATAATAACAATAATAATAATCATAATAATAATAATAATAATAATAATAAGCATAATCATAACAATAATAATAATAATAATAATCATAATCATAATCATAATCATAATCATAATCATAATCATAATAATAATAATAATAATAATAATAATAATAATAATAATAATAATAATAATAATAA
>OVBE01009953.1:0-15508 GCA_900406425.1 Iberis pinnata
GCTTGACCAGTCTTCAGTACGGGGTCCATAACTATCTCACCTTTGAAGCTATGATGGCATGCGATAGCTCTTTGGAAAGATGATTCAATTTTATACAACTTTGATGAAGAAGTCTTCTCCTAATTCGCAGTTTAAAGTGGTGTAAAATATGCATCTTTGGGGTGAACGGTTTGGAGCTTCGAATCTAGCGGATCACANATCTTCAATACCTGAAATATGAAATGATATGCAAATGCAACCTATATTTGCCTAAATGCTAGTGAATCTACCTAAAATGGATGCAAAACAAAGCTATAAATATGCTAAAATACAAGTATATCAACTATTCACGAAAAATACCCTTGTGAGGAGTGAATTATGTCTTAAATAGATATTATCAACATCTTGTTTCATATATCGAAAATAACTATGGTTCAAAGGTTCGAAACTTCTAAAATATATAAAACTATTCACTGAAGATAAAAAGCATTTAATAATGATAACTTGAAAACAAATAAATGATACTTTAAGTCAATATAATTTTGGCAATGTAAAATCTTGTTTGGTGTGATTGATGACAACTATTGAGTTCTGAATATCAAAATGCACTCTTTTGTTACTCACTTCTCTCTGTTACTCTCTCTTTGTCACTCACAACACTCGATTTTGAAGATTTATAGATAATGGTTTGAAAGAAAGAAAAAAAAGAAACTTAAATTTTGCACATAGAGAATTAACGTGTTTGGGTTTCTTAACTTGAACCCTACTCACGCCGGAACTGATACCCAGAATCCACTAGAATCACTTGCTTTATATTCATCAACATACAAGCTATTAAAAAAGAATAAATTTGATAATTGGTCACATTTTCCTTAGATAATTTGGAAATGAGTTGCCTTTAAAATCTATTGGTTTTTAGGTTCTTTTACCTTATAAGATTACTGTTGGATCTAGGATCGTTGATTCGAAGATTTGGGTTCATATTTGATAAAGGAGAATTACAATTTATCGATAACAGGCGCGTCGACAGTACCGACGCGCTTTGAGTGTTTTTACGAAAGATTTTAGTTCGTCGAAAGAGTGGTAGATCGTCGGAATAAGCTCTGACTTCTCTCTAGGAATTTCTCTCTCTAAAAATCAACCCCTTTCTGATTCGGGATGGTCTTCTATTTATACCCGGCTCATCATCATTGCGGATGGCTAGCTAGGTCTCATGTTCATGCGGCGATATAGCTGATAGGGCACTGTACGCCGCGCCTAGAGAACTGTAGATGTACTGTTGGGGCGGCTGATCTGCCCGTGTCGACGCGCCGGTGAAACGGGCTTCTATTTCTTCCTTCTGTTTGTGGGCTCGTCTTGATGGGCCTGGAGGGTTGAGCCCATACCCTACAATAAGTACCCCCCCCCCAGTTCGTCGAGACTGACATTGGTTCGGTTCGGCGGACGCAATCTGATAGTTGGGCTCAATCTCGACAGGTCGTTCTTCCAATCTGCTTCGTTGTTTTCTTTGGTTGGTGCGTTCAGATGAGTTAGTGCTCCTAACGGTCGATGCTGAAATCGAGGCTGGTTGGCTTCTCGGGGAAGTTTCTTTTGCCGGTTGTTTGCATCTTTAGCTGGTTCGTCCACCGGTAACATATTTGCTTGTCGCTTCGTCTCCCGGTCAATCTTGATCGAGATGCTTCGTCTTCCGGTCGCTTTCCTATATATACCCCTCGTTTCTTCCTCGTCTTCACTTCGCAATTCTTGATTAAGGTATAATTTTGCTCCCCCTTCTCTCTACTTTCTCTCTCTAGCTTTTCTTAATACTTTCTTGGACGCAATGGGCTGCGATCTTATGAACTTAAACGTCGGTAGTAGTACTAGTGCGTCTGAGGGTGCATCTTCGAGTCACCTTGTGGAGTCTTCCGCGGACGAGTCGGTGCGTCCAACGGATCCTACGACGAGTACTTCGTCTGGTGGAGTCGTGGAGCTAGTGAAAGACACAACTGGGCAGATAATCGCGGTTACGAGCAAGACGAATTCCCCAACTGATCACGTGGATGTGATCCCGTTATCGACGAGAAAGGAGTCGCGCGAAAACGCCGCCCAAGACGAACCAATGGACATGGTCTCTCTGACTGTGAGAAACGAAACGCTCGCGAAGAGGCGTGCTGCGGCGAAAGCGTCTAAACCGAAAGAGAGGATTCCTCCGAATAGTGACGCCACGCTCGGCGCGACGATGCCGACGTTCGAGTCGTTTGTTCCTCGTTTGGATGGAAAAGGTTCGTCTGCTCTTCCGCCGTCGGACGTTGACGAAATGACTGGTATCAAGCCTTCGATCATGACGAAGGCGCGTCTTCGAAAGATGTCGATTAAGTGCGCTTCACTGATCCCAACCTTGTCTTCCAAGTTCCGGGCCCGAGGGAGCGACCATGGGACCCCCCGAAAGGCTACTTTGCTGTTTTTGAAGATTATTTCGCTTGCGAGCGGCTGTGGTTTCCAATACCGAAGGTGTTCGTCTCCTATTGCGCGAAACGTCGCATGAGTATTTCGCAACACACGGTTGCATCTATTCGCACCTTGGTGGGGATGTTGTTTTTAGCGACCGAGGTCGGGGTCGAAGTTTGTACTGCGTTCTTTACTGACGCGACGAAGTTTTCCGCTGGTACGAGAACTGTGGATAAAGTTCGCTGCCCGACGGGTAAGTTCTACGTGTCGTGGAAGAACAAGTACAAGTGCGTAGGCAGGGTGACGAGGAAGATTTGGGACTGGCAGCGACGATGGTTCTTCGTGAAGGTCAACGACGCGTCTGTACCGCCCTGTGCCTACAACTATTCCATGAGATGGAATATGCGCGTTGGTAGAGATTAATGTTATCTTCGCATTTTCCTTTGTTCGCACTAACGTGCTCGTCTTTTGATTGCACACCGTCCCTTCCCTATTAAGAAATATTCTTCGGGGTTTTTCGACAACATCAAGAGATCTAGAATTTAGGGCCGACTCTGTGGCAGGACATCACTCGCAAGGGTATCAGTCAGCGTCAGCCTGTTTTTGCTAAAGGTGCGTAGTACCGTTGTGCTCGTCTGGATTTTTCACTTTGATTCGTTTTTGAGTTGTTTACTTTGTGTTTTGCAGTTGATTGGGATCGTTGTCCAGTACTCAAGTCTAGACCAATGGCTGCGTCTTTTGTGGAGGAGTTGAGGGCTGCAGCCTTGAGAAAGCAAGCTGAAGTCGCAGCCAAAATGCTGGGAACCGTGGTGGTTCCTGAGGCTGCCAAGGAAGTTGAGAGCGCAGTCGAGAAGGTCGCAGACGAGACAGTGGGGGAGAAAATGGTCTCGGGGGAGGATACTGCTGAAGCGGCTGTTGCGGCCGTTTGATCTGAGAAGGCTGCGGGAAAGAGGGTTATTCAATCTTCGCCGAAGAGGAAGATGATTGCGGCCAAAGAGTTTAAGGCGCAGAAAAGGGCCTTCAATGGCACGTTGGTGATTAACGAACCAACCGACACTCCTCCGTTGACCGTGGTCCCGATCGATACTCCTCCTACTGCGAACCAAATTGATTCCTGCTGCGAACAATGAGGACATCATCGACGATCCTCATTCTGAAGAGCGTTCGGCTGTTCAGGTGGAGGTGCGCGACAGTCAGGGGGGTAGAGATGAGCTTGAGGAGCCTAGCTTCGAAGGTGGGGATGATGCTGTTTCGGATTAAGTTGGATCGCAGTCTTTGGAGGATGCTGACCGGTTTCCCTTCAGCTTCCACTACGACGACGTGCTCAAGCTGCACGAGGACCCTGTCGCTTGTGTGGAGCTCGTAGGTCAGTTAATCTCTGGTACTACTCCCGATCCGTCGGCGACGCAGGATCGTTCCAGCGAGATTTTCGACGAGTTTATGGCGTCTTATATCCGGGTGAGTATTTTTTATAAGTCTTTTGATCGGACGAGCTCCGCTAACCTGAATTTGTTTGCGCAGACCGGACAGATGGCGAACCATATGTTTAGGTGGTTTAGAGCGAAGATGAGGGTCGCCCGTGAAGCTGCTATAGCCAATCGCGAGAACGCGGATAAGTATATCCGGCTGTATCGCGCTGAAAATGATTGGCAAGACACACAAGCAACAGGCCAATGACGCACTGGCGATGGCCGAGCGTGCTAACGCGATGATGAAAGCCGCTGAGACGGAGTGCAAAGCTGTGAAGGTCGAAAGGGATGGCATTGCGGTGCGCAATGAGGGTCTAGAGCGCGAGATGAAGAGACTCTCCTAAGAGAATCAAGTGCTTGCCACACGTTTTGATGATGCGAACAAGGAGAGGTCGCGCGTGATAAGGAAGCACGTGTCCATGGTCAGGGAGGTTCTTGCTAAAGCTGAGGGGACTTGGGTCGAGTCAGTCGAGGCTCAGTTAGAGAAGGTTCGGAGGTACTTGGATGGGATGCGCGAAGCGAAACCACTCGACGAGGCCATTGCCTGTTATAAAAAGACTGATGATCTTTTTGGCATGGTGGTTAGCTTCGGCGGGGTCGTCCCTGATATCCTTAGGGAATCTCTTGCTGAGCAACTAGAGGAGAAGAAGAGGGCCCTAGGCTTGGTTGAGGTATGCGAGCTTGCGGCGGAAGATCTCGTCTGTCTGATAAGGCCCCTGGAAGTGGTTGTTCGGACAGCTAACGATCAGGGCTCGTTGATTTAGCCTACCGGTGCGGATGAGGATACGGCCAAAGATGATGACGCGGCTGAAGATGAAGGTGCGGAGGATGGTGCGATTTAGGGATTTTTCAACCCTTGTCTTTGTTGTTTTTTATGTTTTTCTCTTTATGTTGTTCTGCCAGTTTCGCCGCGCTTGCGGTTTGTAAAAACCTTGTTGATTAATCTATTGCGCACTTTCGCCTTCGCGTTGTTATCTTGTTTCGTTTCATAGCATATTTTGCTTGTTTTAGAGCTAATGCGCGGCTACGTTAGTCTTGGCATTTTGGTTGGTGCGAGGCTGCGGTAGCCTCGGCTTATCTGTATGTTCTGGTTTGTCGATGATCTGGCGAGTCTGGGCTCGGCTTATTAGGCGATCATGACTTGCTGGAACTTGCGAGGCTCAACCTCGACTTTTTGCGTGCAAGTGTTATTGCTTATATTTTTCCTTATTCCCTTAGTAATCGTTTAGCTAGAACGTCACTGCGAGCGGTTGGCTCGGCTTTAGATTTTAATTTCTACGAGTGTTTTCTCGGCGAGTCTGGGCTCGACTTTTCGCTTTTTTTTAGGAGGGTTACCTCAGCGAGTCTTGGCTCGGCTTTTAGCTTTTGTTTTACGAGGGTTACCTCGGCGAGTTTGGGCTCGGCTTTCTGTTTGCGCAGTCTGAAATGAACTGAGATTTTGATATAAATTGAGGGTAATGAGGGCNCTACGTACCCATTATAGAGGGATCAAGCCATCCGTAGTTCAAGGCGCGACCATACCTGAGTTAGTAGTGGTGCGCGTTCCAGGAGCGCGGTTGCATTACTCTGTGTAGGTCGGCTAGCTAGTAGACGCCTGGTTTAATTACTTTCGTCACTTGGTAAGGGCCTTCCCACCTAATGCCGAGCTTGCCAGCTCGGTATTCCTTCGTGTTGTCGAATACATGGCGGAGGACCAGATCTCTTTCGCCAAAACGCCGCATGTTAACATGCTTGTTATAATATCGCGATGCGGCCTGTTGGTAGTTCTGGATGCGCAGTAGTGCTTTGTCTCGATTTTCTTCTGCTTCGTTTAGACGATCGTGCAGCATTGTGTCGTTTGCTTCGTCGTGCTCGGGCAGTTTTAGTCTTTTGAGGCTGTAGACGTTAACTTCGGAAGGAACCATAGCTTCGACACCGTGGGCCAGGGAGAATGGGGTTTGGTTTGTCGCCCTTCTTGGTGTTGTTCGGTGAGACCAAAGGACTCCTTCTAGTTCGTCGGCCCACATGCCCTTTTTCTTTTCCAGTCGCTTCTTCAAACCGTCGATGATGGTTTTGTTGGTTGCTTCGGCCTGTCAGTTTCCTTGTGGATACCGGGGCGTCGAGTGGCTGAGGCGGATCCTCCATTTTGAGCAGAAGTCTTCGAATTGGTGCGAGCAAAATTGCGACCCATTATCAGTGACGATCTCGTAGGGGAGACCATGCCTGCAAATTATGTATTTCCAGATGAAGTTTTGCACCTGGGTGTCGTGTATTTCGGCGTATGACTTGGCCTCGACCCACTTGGTGAAGTAATCTGTCATGACGAGGAGGTATTTCTGACCATGGGACGAAGGCATCGGGCCGACGATGTCCATCTCCCATCGCATAAAGGGGTACGGCGATGCCGAGCTACAGAGGAGTTTAGTCGGTTGATGGATATTTGGCGCGTGTCGTTGACATTGTTCGCACTTCAATGCATATTTGTGGCAGTCTGCGATCATAGTGGGCCAAAAATGTATGTGTTTCTTGATCTTTAGTGCTAAGGCGCGCCCGTTAGAATGATTACCCCCTGATCCGTCGTGCGTCTCGCAGATAATTCGTTCGGTTTCACCGGGACCGGGACCGGGACAGGTGAGCAGAATTCCTGTTAAATCGCGTCGCAACATATATCCGTCCATCAACATGTAATGGGCCGCTTTGGCCTTTCTTCGTCTCGCTGCCCATTTATCTTCTGGCGTGGTGCCGTCGGCTATATATAACTTTATCTTCTCGCGCCAGTCGATCGGTGGGGCTTTGTGATCAGCTCCGAATTCGATGTCATCTTCCACGATATCTTGATCGTCGATAATGTGGACGAAGTCCGAGCTTATGCTTGGCTTTGTTATCTCTTCTACCGGTATGGTGCGACGTAGGTGGGAGTCGCTTGCTGAGGCTATTGTCGTGAGTGCGTCGGCAATTTTTTTCTCGCTTCTTAGGATTTTGACGATTTCAAAATATTGCAGTTCTCTTGCTAGGTGTTGGACAACGCGCAAGTATGTGTCCATCCTCTCGCTTTTCGCCTCGTAGTCTCCTGAGAATTGGCTGGCGACGAGTTGCAAATCGCAGAATGCTCGTATCTGTGTCGCCCCAATGCCTTTGGCTAACTTCAGTCATGCTATAATCTCCTCATACTCTGCCTCGTTGTTGGACGCGTTGAAGCCCAGACGAAACGATTGTTCTAGTACTTCGCCTTCTGGGGATTCCAATTGTATTCCCACTCCCGATCCTCCGGAACAAGATGATCCATCGACGTGCAATGTCCAAATCTGAGGGGCTTCCGCGCCTTCGATTAGCTCGGGAGGCAGCTCGGTGATAAAGTCGGCTAACACCTGAGATTTTGTGCTCGTCCGCCCTCAGAAGTCGATGTCATATTCACTCAGTTTGACTGCCCATTTCGCCATTCGCCCTGATTGGCTTGGGCTGTGAAGGATGGCGCGCAGAGGCCGGGCTGTCAAGACTGCGATGGTGTGCGACTGGAAGTAGGGTCGAAGTTTGCGCGCTGCGATGACGATGGCGTATGCGAGTTTTTCTAAGATTGGATAGCGAATTTTCGCGCCGTCAAGGGTTTTGCTGGTGTAGAATATTGGTCGCTGTTCGCCGCGGTCTTCTCTTACGAGGACGCCGCTGACTGCCGTTGTGGATATTGAGATGTAGAGGTAGAGCGTCTCTCCGTCTTCAGGTTTCGCTAATATGGGCGGCGTGNATTGGATAGCGAATTTTCGCGCCGTCAAGGGTTTTGCTGGTGTAGAATATTGGTCGCTGTTCGCCGCGGTCTTCTCTTACGAGGACGCCGCTGACTGCCGTTGTGGATATTGAGATGTAGAGGTAGAGCGTCTCTCCGTCTTCAGGTTTCGCTAATATGGGCGGCGTGGATAGGTATTCTTTCAGCTCTTTGAATGCTTGTTCGCACTTGTCATCCCAGTCGAACCTTTTGTTGTCGCGCAACAGTTGGTAGAACGGAAGACATCTGTCTATCGATCTCGAGATGAACCTGTTCAATACCGCGATGCGGCCGGTAATGCGCTGCATTTCTCTCGTGTTCTTTGGCGAAGGCAGGTCGACCAGCGCCCTTATTTGCTTCGGGTTCGCCTCTATTCCCCTTTGCGTGACGATGTATCCAAGGAATTCGCCGGAGGTGACGCCGAAGGTGCACTTGGTCGGGTTGAGCTTCATTTCGTACTTGTTTAGTATGGCAAAGCAGAAGCGTAGGTGCGCTATGTGATCTGTTCTTGATAATGATTTGACGAGCATATCATCGATGTAGACCTCCATCATCGTTCCCAATAAAACGGCAAACATGCGATTCACTAGCTTTTGATACGTCGCGCCGGCTTTTTGTAATCCAAATGGTATGACGCGGTAGCAATACGTCCCCCTATCGGTTATGAAGGCCGTCTTTTCTCGATCGTCGGGATGCATCGCTATTTGGTTGTACCCAGAAAATGCATCCATGAAAGAGAGCAGCTCGTTTCCTGTTGTTGCTTCGATGAGACGGTCTATGTGCGGCAAGGGATAACTGTCTTTTGGACAGGCTTTATTGAGGTCGGTGAAATCGACGCAGACTCGCCACTTTCCGTTTTTTTTCTTTACTACTACCGGATTGGCTAACCACTATGGGTACTTGACTTCCATGATTGACCCGTCGCGCAGTAGCTTTTCCACTTCGTCGTTCACCGCTTGCGCCCTCTCTGGGCCTAACTTTCGACGCTTTTGTCTGATTGGTTTGAATGTTGGGTCGACGTTGAGCTCGTGGCAGGTGATGCTAGGATCGATCCCGGTTATAGATTCGAGCGTCCAAGCGAACGAGTTGGAGTTTTTTTTGAGGAAAGCGACCAGCTCCTCCTTGATAGTCTTGTCGAGCTCGTGCCCGATGCCTACACATCGTTATGGGTTCTCCGCGTTGATATTGATTTGGTCGATGGACTCGTAGCGTTGTTCGTCGACATTTGCACGCTCTTTTGGGATGTTTGGTCTCTCGGCGCGTCCTAGCTGTAGCTGCTATAACTTGTTGCTTTTGCGGGCTTTGTGCTCCGCGATGAAACATATCCTTGCCGCTCGTTGGTTGCTCCTTAAGGTCACCGTTCTCCTCGTCGTCGGGATTTTGACGCACTGGTGAAAGATCGAAACTGCGGCCTTAGTGGCCGCAAGCCACAGGGTTCCCATGATGGCGTTGAAGATGGGGTGCTCGTCGACCACCTGGAACGTTGTTGTGGTGATGCTTCCTTCCGCTCAGACCGGGAGTTTGATGGTCCCGACGGTCTCCACCGAATCGCCACTGAAACCGGTAAGGGACTACTTCGTTTTCTTGATCGCTTCGTCGCTAATTTCCATTTTGTGAAGTGTGCTCCTGAAGATTATGTCGACTGAGCTGCCTGTGCCGACGAGGATCCTGGTTACCTCGCAATCCTCGATGATCAGTTCGACGAGGATGAAATCCTTTAATGTACCGCTGATTCCGATGAGATCGTCGACAGTGAATCGGATTGGCTCATGCCTCATTTTCTTGCTGATTGCCGCACCTCGAGTGTTCAAGACCAGATTCTTCGGTCTGGCTATGGTGCGGATATGATCGCCGGCTTTTCGATGCCGCCTAGGATCACATTGATGCGACATCTCAGTTGCGGCATATCCTTGATCCTTTTGTTGTTATTGTGCTAGCGCGATGGTGCCATATCTTCATCGACTAGCTGTCGTTATCGCCTGCCATCCACTTTTCGGTTTTGGTTCGGGGGGCAGTTCTGGGATCGCTCTCTGTTGGCGCTGGGTGTGTATTGGTTCAGTCTGTGCTGCTCATCGCGCCCCCGACTTGCTTGATACTTCTTTAGGAGCGTATTTTTCAGGTGGCGGTAGTCGGTCGTGCTGTGCCCCTGTCTGTTGTGGAACTTGCAGTACGCGTTCCTGTCGTTGTCTTTCCTCTGATAGGTCAAGGGTTTGAGCTCTTCTACTAAGTAGTTCGTGCTTCTCTTTTCCTTGTCATGTTTTGCCTGTCCTTTGTAGAACTGTCGGTGTTCTACCTGTTCCTCTTTTTCCTTTGTGTGGTGGGTCTTGGCGTGCCTACAAGACATCACCGCTCGCTCCTCTTCCATCTCAATAAATATGTTTGCTCTGTGGAGTGCGTCTTCCAGTGTTTGCGGTTGGTTTAGGAGCAGTTCCTCACGGAATCTTGATTCATACCATAGTGCGTTCCTTAGTGCGGCTATCGCGGCCTCGTCTGAGATTGCCACTTTCGATACAACTTCCTTGTATCATTCGATGAACGCTCTCAGCGACTCTCGCGGCCCTTGACTCAGAGACCATAGATCGGCGGTGGAGGTTTTCTTCTCTATGAACATGGAGTAGTGCTTGACGAAGGCCGTCGATAACTGTTGAAAGTTGTCTATGGATCAGGCTTCGAGGTGGGAGAACCAAGAGAGTGCGGCCCCACCCAAGTTCTCGACAAACAACTGACAGAGCCCTGCGTCTCTTTCCTCGTCGGTGAATTGAGCGCGTCTCATCGCAATGGTGAAAGTAGTCATGTAATGTGTCGGATCTACGTTTCCCTCGAACGTCTGGAATTTTATCTTTGCGGTGTGCTTGATCTTCGTTTCGGTGATTCTCTTGGTAAACGGGGTGCGCTGAGTCTCTTCGACGACTCGCTCGATTTCTGGAGCCGAGCTCGTCGCTCTATGAACTAGCGAGCTCATTTCTCGCAGTTGTGCCTTCAACGCTCTTATCTCGTCGTTGGGGCTGGACGTGTTCGGATCGGTCGTTGTCTGTCCTTCGTGGTGGCTAGTTTCTCGGTCTCGCTGGGTCTCAATGGGTGGTGGGGTTGCATCCGCCGTTCCGAACAAGTTCCTGTTCAAGACCTCTAGTTCGACCCTCCTTAAGCTTGTTGTCATGACGGCTTCGAGTTTGCTCCTTAGTTGACGCGATTTGTTTTCTTATTCTTCCAGTCGACGCATGAGTGTCTTGTTCATTTTTTCCTGCGTTGGCAGTCCTGGGATCCTGTCGTTCGGCCATGTTGGCGTCTTTGGGTCGGCGGTCTCGTTGCTTCGACCTTCCAGATGAGTTATGTCTTTGATGAGTACGGGTCTGTCCAAGTTGCTAGTGCTTGCCATGTCTTTGGTGCGTCTTTGTTTCCTTTATCTAATAATGTCCCCAGTGGAGTCGCCAATTGTTGGATCTAGGATCGTCGATCCGAAGATTTGGGTTCGTATTTGATAAAGAAGAATTACAATTTATCGATAGCAGGCGCGTCGACAGTAGCGACGCGCTTTCAGTGTTTTTACGAAAGATTTTAGTTCGTCGAAAGAGTGGTGGATCGTCGGAATAAGCTCTGACTTCTCTCTAGGAATTTCTCTCTCTAAAATCAACCCCTTTCTGCTTCGGGATGGTCTTCTATTTATACCCGGCTCGTCATCATTGCGGATGGCTAGCTAGGTCTCCTGTTCATGCAGCGATATAGCTGATAGGGCACTGTACGCGGCGCCTAGAGAACTGTAGATGTACTGTTGGGGCGGCTGATCTGCGAGTGTCGACGCGCCGGTGAAACGGGCTTTTATTTCTTCCTTCTGTTTGTGGGCTCGTCTTGATGGGCCTGAAGGGTTGGACCCATACCCTACAATTACCATTATATCCCTCATATTATTTTAGATTAAATCATTTTTAATCATGTAAATGAATCATTAAAATTAAAAGAAAAATGTATATTTTTCGTTTCTGTAAAAAAAAATTTAAACAATTTAGTAAACTAAAACAAACTTATATTTTTTTATCTAGGTAAGTCATTCTTTATTTATTGTGACGCTCTTTCATCTTCTTCATGGGTTTTTCTTGATGTTCTCTCTGGAATATGCATGTTGACGTTCTGATTCTCCGGCATCGAAGCTATCAAATTCTTGTGGCGAGGTGATGTTTTAAGCTTATGGGATTTCTTAATTGTATA
This sequence comes from Iberis pinnata, assembly GCA_900406425.1. Classification (NCBI taxonomy): domain Eukaryota; kingdom Viridiplantae; phylum Streptophyta; class Magnoliopsida; order Brassicales; family Brassicaceae; genus Iberis; species Iberis pinnata. The sequence goes on from OVBE01009953.1 coordinate 11,818, forward strand.
TTGATTGTCTCATCTTTTAATGCTTCTAAATCTCTCTCTTCCCATCAATCGATCTCAATCATGAGATTTTCCAAAGGATGCTTACTCAAAAACCCTTTAGATATAATTTTTCTTCTACTTTGATTTTGATAATTATTTTCTCATTTTCATGTACTTTGCTTCAGATTTCATTTTCACATAGTTTTAGTGACCGATAATCATTTCAATATGGTTTGTTGTAGTTTTATGTTCTGTTTCAACATGGTTTGTTTTCTATTCCGATTTCAACAAGGTTTGTTTCAGTTTTCTAGCTTTTTCCTTTCTGTCCTCATGTAAATTAAAAAATTAGAAGAGATACCATTATAGCTACATCAAGTAGAAGCAATACTTTAGAGAAAAACGTTAGTTATTATAGGGCAAGAAGAATTATGAGTTTTAACAATTAACTTTGAAAAATAACTTTGGAAATAGGGTTGGTTAGAGATAGGGTTGTTTTGAAGAGTGACCATTAGGGTTATATGATTTCGATTTTGAATGATGTTTATCTTCTTCTTGGTATATGTGTGATGTTTGTGTTTATGCGTTAAACGTTGTTCAATTTTATTAATCAGTTTTGGTTCATGTTTAATATGTGTTTCATGTTTGGTATTTAAGCAATAGCTATTTTGATTGAGAGGTTCATGTGTTTGTGAACAATTATACAATGGACAACAATCTACCACCAAAGCTTCTAGATACATCAGAAGTTCCAACAAGTGAGACTATGTATATTTCCATGAAGATGGAGTGTCTCTCAACAATCACCAAAAATCTACTTGAACCTGATTTGGTCAAATTGCGTGAATCATGTTTTGGGATGCTGTTTGAGATGCACGTCGCAAGATGTCCTAGTTTCAAGAAACTTATTTACAGTCTTTTGTGCCGACAACTCATGAAACTTATTCATGTGTCTTATTATTCATGTCTTATTATTAACGTGAACAATATACATATAAGTGAACAAAGTTTGTTAACGTGAACAATATAAATTCATGTGTACAACTTTCATATGTGTGAACAAAATGCATTCATGTGAATATACGTAACAAACATGAATTGATTCACGAAATTACATTTGTTTTTCAATATAATTGTTCCAGTTATTGTTGTAAAATCACAATAATGGTCAATCTGTTTTAACCACTTATAATGGTCAATCACAATAAAATGCATTCGTGTGTACAAGTTTCATACATGTGAACAAAATGCATTCATGTGAATATACGTAGCAAACACGATCTGGTTCACAAAATCACATTAATTTTACAATATAATTGTTCAAATTATTGTTTTAAAATCACAATTATGGTCTATATGTATTAACCACTTATAATGGTCAATCACAATAATGGTCAATCACAATAATGGTCAATTAAAACTTTCCTAGTTTCCTTATAATGATAATCACTTAATATATTGTCATAATGTCAATTAATGTATTTTCTAAAAAGGAAACATCTATGAATTTCTATTTTTTAGTTAAAAAAGTAAAATCTTATTTTTAAATTCTAATTACATAATTATTACACATAATTTGAAATAATTATGAGGGTTATTTTCGGCATTATTTTTAATACTTTCTAAAAAAACCACATAATGTACAAATTATGTTCCCAACCCAACCTATTTTCCCAATTACAAATAAAAATCTCTTTATTTACTAATACACTCATTAAAAATGCATTAAATGAGTTCTGAAACTTTGTAATTAGCTCCACGGAACCGACCAAACTTTCCTTTTGCAACCTTTCTTAAACAGATGAAACAGAGCAGTGCATACTGATTTGGTTGACTTAAACATAAAAGAAAATGTCACACGCATGCCTCGTGACCTCATTTTATCTAACTCGGGCCTAATACGAATCTGCTTGGACTTCAACTCAAGCCTTCTTGATTCAATCTTAATGCATAACCTTCTAAGTACATTAGAGTCTTTGGAACACTTGGTCTTTTTCTTGAGAAAAGCTTAAATACATTTTTCTACTCAAAGACAAACTCCCACAATAACAAATCCAAGATAGATGTATGCTCAAATGAGTCTAACAAGATAGAATATATAACTTAGTTTTGCGCAAGAAAATAAAGTGTAAAGAAGATTAATTTAAGATCACTTGATAAATAAGTGATTCGCAAAATGTATTTTATAAAAATGGACAAGGGAGAGTTGGTTTTGAGCCAACTTTCTAGGTTAAGATCCAATGATGCTCTTAAATTATATACAGAGAATAGTCTATCTTGTTTTCAAAACACTAAAAACACACATAGATTTGAAACCCATTTTGATGTTAACATTAAGTTTTAATAACTTTTACTTGTTATACTATATTATTGTGGTACTTATATGATTTCAATCACGCTTTTACTTCTAACAACTCAAATAAACTTGTGATCTAGTGGTTTTCTCCCTTTAGAGTTTAAGAAATCTTAGATTCAAGCTTCGTTTTTTTGTTAATTTCAAGCTTTTTTGGGTAGATAAATTATTAAAAATATTTTCCTAATGGTGATCGGATAAAAAATAGTTTATAATGTAAATTTACAAAAGTTGGAATATGATTATGGCTATAAATTTTGAACATTTTTGTAAATTAATGCGTTTTGAGTTTTATCTCAAACGTTTAGCATAGAGACTTACGACGTGAAATGAGTTCGATTTGTCCGAAATTCCTAAATTATTAGGGTCGACGATCTGTATCCCCCCAGCAAGTTTCATATTGATCTATTTCCCCACAAACTTTCACCCTCTTATTATTTCCCCACGTTTTCAAAGTTAAATATCTATTTCCTCACAGTTAATTAAAATTTGGTTTAAGGATGAAAAGGTGGTTTAAATGTGGTAATCTGGTTTACATAAATAATAAACCGAGGTTAACTAATCTTAAACCAAAATAAACCAATTAAACAAATAAAAAAAATCTGGATTGGGTAAATCATCTTTTTTCTCGTCTTCTTCACACGAACCCTAGAGTTCCTGTGATTTCTTTCCGACCTATAATTTCATAAATCAAAATCGAAGGTTGGCTTTCTGCATCAATGAATTTAATTTCTTGCGCTTTAGAAGGGGTTCCTGACGCCGATATCGTACCTGGTGACGATGGAAATTACGAAGATGACATTGTTGACCGGCTTGAATTCGAAGTTGAAGAAGGTGTGGTTGGGTTTACTGATGAGCCACCCATTCAACATAATTTTTATCCAGATAGTGATTTTGAGGGAGAAGAACAAGCTTATGCTAACAGAGCAGAGTATAACAGAGGAGATGGGAATTTATATTTGAATCAGGTACTTTTCAATGGTGTAGCGTTTAAAGAGGCAGTATTATATTATGCTTTGAGGTCAGGTAGAAACATCAAACATAGTAGGTATGATAAAACTAAACTTGTGTTCGATTGTGGCATTGGACATGGCTGTCCTTGGCGTGTTTATTGCTCTGTGAATGAGAAATCTTGTAAATGGCAGATTAGGAAGTTCAATGAGGTTCATACATGCATTCCCAATGGTGAATGTCTGATGCTAAAAGTCCCTGTCATTGCTCGATTATTTGTTGATAAGATTAGGGAAGAACCCGAGTATATGATGCCGATGAAAATAGAGGAAGCTATTGAAGAACGATGGAAGCTTACAGCATCACGAGGTCAATGCCAGGCTGCAAGAACTACAACATTGAGGTGGATTG
>OVBE01009954.1:0-15508 GCA_900406425.1 Iberis pinnata
ACCGTATTCATCAAGCACTACTCGATGTACATCGCAAAGAAAGCATCAACAACCGATATGTGGACTCTGTCCCAACACGAAGACGAATCGCTGAAAGATTTTATTGACAGGTTCAAGGGAGTCGTAGCTCGTATCATGATCAACGATGAGGGGGCNGTGGTTCAAATCAAGGTTCAAGGACGAGCTACTCATTAACCCTCTGCAAACACTAGAAGACGCACTCCATCGAGCCAACAAATTCATTGAGATAGAGGAAGAGCATGCTGCGATGTCTAAAAGGCACCACGGCACATGACCTAGTCGAGATAAGGAGGAACTCCCCCGGGAGCCAAGGCAACATTACTCGAGGGATAGGCGAGGACGTGCCACTTATGCAATCACGAATAGTGAGAAAAGCACGACCAGCCCCCGCCTTCCGATAACGATCCAGAGGCATATCGTGACTGCCGACATTTACAAGCCCTCCTTTTGAAGAAGTTCCAGGACGGCGAAATTATTACTAGCAGGAACCGGAACAACGATCGACGACGAGGTGGAAATACGTGGCACAACTCATCTACCAAGGATAAGGCCCAACAAGTTAGTACAGTTCGAGAAAAAAGCTCGCACACTAGCGACGACATGGCACCTCCTACTCGAACGCGAGATCGTAGTCCTGACGACCGAGCTACGGAAGGCTCACTTCCTAGAAGGCGAGTCAACGTAATTATGGGAGGGCTAGTCTCGTGCAACAACTCCGTACGATCTATACGAAACTCCGAACGATGAGCTGCAACCACACAAAAAGAACGAACTGACATAGTGCCGACCTCTCCACCACTCGAATTCTGAGATACCGATCTAAAAGGTTTAAGTCAGCCTCACAACAACTTTCTAGTCATCGAGATGGTCATCGCGAACACAGAGGTAGCTAGAATCCTCAACAACACAGGCATCTCGGTAGATATCATCTTCAAAAGGACGCTAGACAACATGGGAATCAGCGCCGACCTAATCAAGGACGGCAGCAGGACACTCACGGGTTTTAGCGGCAAAATTGTTAAATTTTTTGTAATGGAACAAGACTCGGCGTTCAACGTTATCTTGGGTACGCCATGGCTTTACTCCATGAAGGCAGCAGTGTCGACCTACCACCAGTGCATCAAGTTCCCGACGGATAGAGGAACGTGGACGATCAGAGGAAACCAACGTGTAGCTCGGACTTGCTTCTTAACAGAACATCGGACGCGAACATTACAAGTATCATATAAAATCGCAAGCCCATCGCCGATCTACGACTCCACACCAGAACTCAATAAAGTCGAGCAAGTCAGTATCTACGCCGAACGTCCAGATCAAACCACATAAGTCGGGAAAGAGCTGGACGAAACCATTAAAACCAAGCTAATCAAACTACTGAAAAAGAGCGTCGAAACCTTTGCTTGGACCATGGATGACATGAAAGGTATTGACCCATCGATCACCTGCCATGAGTTAAACATAGACCCAAGCTACAGACCAATTAAACAAAAATGCCGCAAGCTCGGAACGGAACGTTCTCAAGCAGTTAATGACGAAGTAGAGAAACTCCTAAAAGCTGGCTTGATTGCCGAGGTAAAGTACCCATAATGGCTGGCCAATCCTGTTGTCGTTAAGAAGAAGAACGGCAAATGGCGCGTATGCGTCGACTTCACCGACCTCAACAAAGCGTGTCCCAAAGACAGCTTCCCCTACCTCACATAGACAGATTAGTCGAGGCTACGGCAGGCAACGAGCTCTTAACTTTTATGGATGCTTTTATAGGATATAACCAGATCATGATGCACCAAACAGATCGGGAGAAAACCGCCTTTATCACGGACAGAGGAATCTACTGCTACAAGGTAATGCCCTTTGGGCTGAAAAATGCAGGAGCAACGTACCAACGCCTAGTCAACAAGATGTTCGCAGATGAGATCGGCAAGTCTATGGAAATCTATATCGACGATATGCTCGTTAAATTCGCCAAAGCCAACGACCACATCAACCATTTGGCGAAATGCTTCGAAACACTCAATCTGTACGGAATGAATCTTAACCCGGCCAAGTGTACCTTCAGAGTCACATCTGGCGAGTTCTTAGGGTATATCATCACAAATAGAGGGATCGAAACAAACCCCAAAAAGATCGGAGCTATCCTCAATCTACCAGCACCACGAACGAAGAAAGAAGTACATAATCTCATAGGTCGTATTGCCGCGCTAAACAGATTCATCTCCCGATCCACCGATAAGAGCCTACCATTCTACCAAATTCTCAAAGGAAACAAGTGTTTCGAGTGGGATGCAAAGTGCCAGGTCGCATTCGACGAACTCAAAGAATACCTGACCATGCCTCCTCTTCTCGTAAAGCTAGAGGATGGCGAGTTCCTCTACCTCTATGTCGCAGTATCCGAAGCAGCAGTCAGCGGCGTCCTTTTCAAGGAAAGCCAGGGGGAACAGAGATCGATCTTCTATGTCAGCAAGTCATTAAACGATGCCAAGACGCGATATCCACCCATCGAAAAGATAGCATTAGCAGTAGTATATGTAGCTCGGAAACTACGACCTTACTTCCAATCACATACCATTGTCGTACTCAGCAACCAACCACTACGCACTATCCTTCATAGCCCGAACCAGTCTGGAAGATTAACCAAATGAGCAGTCGAGCTTAGCGAATATGACGTGGAGTATCGGAATTGAACATGTTCGAAGTCCCAGGTTCTTGCAGATTTTGTTGCAGAAATACCATCCGAGGCACATATCGCACCTCCACCAAGTATATGGAAGCTATACGTTGACGGTTCACGAAGAAAACAGGGGTCAGGTGCAGGTGCCAGGCTCGAGTCACCAACTTGCGAGGTACTCGAACAAGCCTTCAGGATCAAGTTCGATGCATCCAATAACGAAGCAGAGTATGAAGCCTTACTGGCAGGGCTACGACTCGCGAAGAACCTCAGCTCTTCACAAATACACGCCTTCTGTGACTCCCAGCTCGTCACCAGCCAATTTAATGGAGAATACGCAACGAAGAACGAGAGGATGCTACAATACCACCAAATGGTCCTATAATTGGCTAGCTGTTTTGAAAGTTTCGAACTCACCAAGATCCCATGAAACGAGAACATGCTTGCCGATACTCTAGCCAATATGGCTTCAACAAACGACCTGGAACTAAAAAGGACCATCCCGATGGAGTACTTAAATTCACCAAGTATCACCACCATGATGTCTAATGCCATTGACGAGCTAGTATCTTTCAAAAGAGAACAAGACCAACATAACCCACTTGACTGGCGAACTGAGATAAAGGAACACATCCTTACAGGAACGGTGCCTGATGACAAATAGGCAGCACGGCGACTCCGAATCAAGGCATCAAGGTATACCATCATAGATAGGCAACTCTATAAATGGTCCGCATCTGGAATCCTACTACGGTGCATTACAGGGGATGATGTGCAGAAGGTACTTGCCGAACTTCACGAAGGAGCAGGTGGAAGTCACTCAAGCGGACGCTACCTGGCGTTACGTATAAAGAAGCACAAACAGTACTGGCCCATGATGCTGCATGACAGCCATGAGTTCACTAAACGATGCGAAATGTGCCAACGACACGGACCAACTAACCATGCACCCACCGAACCATTAAATGCATCTGCAATCCCCTATCCATTCATGAAGTGGGGGATGGACGTCGTCGGACCCTTTTCAAAAGGAACGAACAAGCAAAAATTCATGCTGGTTATGACTGACTACTTCACCAAGGGGGCCGAAGCCGAATCATATACAACTGTCAAAGAAAAACAGGTACAAGACTTCATTTGGAAAAACATAATATGCCGACATGGCATCCCGTACGAGATCATGACGGATAACGGCACTAACTTCTGCGCAAAAACAGTACAAGCTTTTTGTGACAGGTGGAAGATCCGGCTGAACCATTCTACGCCGAGGTATCCACAGGAAAATGGACAAGCCAAGGCCATTAACAAATCTATAGTCGAGGGACTGAAGAAAAGACTCGATTCCAAGAAGGGTTGTTGGGTAGATGAATTAGACGGTGTCCTATGGTCCTACCGAACTACACCTTGACAATCTACAAACTAAACGCCATTTTCGTTGGCCCACGGGATTGAAGCTTTAGCACCATCCAAAGCAGTCGTGTTCAGTTTATGCCGAGAAAAGCTTCCAGAAAGAGAAGCTGTTAAGGACGCCATGCTCCTCGACTCTCTCGACAATGTAGAGGAGGTCCGAGAAAGAGCACTATATCGGATACATGCCTATCAGCAAACAACGAGACGATACTACAACAAAGGAGTCAAGCAGAGACGATTTGAAGAAGGAGACTTGGTCCTACGAATGACCTACGCAAATACTGCCGAAGAGAATGCTGGTAAACTGGGAGCTCGGTGGGAAGGCCCGTACGAAGTATCCATGATAGTCAAACTAGGAGTATACAAACTAAAATCTACAGACAAAACACCGATCCCGAACTCTTGGAACGCCACCAAACTTAAGAGATTTTATTCTTATGTTCCATTGTACCGCGAACTACGACCTGGTTTGATCCCTGTTTTCAGGGGACGTAGGCAACCCACTGGGTGTAGCTATTTCACTTAATAAAATTATTTTTCCAACCATATATCGATCTCCTGAGTCAATCTCGGTATCTTTTACATTATTTTTCGCATAAACGGTTGTACCAACTGCACCTTTGCGAACCCCTAAAAAAACCACAAACTAAAGCCGAGTCATAACTTGCACATACCTTGTGCAAAGACAAGGATGTCGGCGAGATCAAATTTTTCTCCTCTTGGCTCCAAATACCTTCCGAAAAGCCGAGGTCCACCTCGTGTACTCCGAAAGACGAGTACTGAACACGTGCAAAGTCACAACGTTCAAGCTAAAATCTCTATCTATAAAATGCTGAGCTCCGGCTCGCGTACTCCTAAAGCCGAGTATTGGGCGTGTACAAAGTTACAATGTCCGAGCTTAAGTGTCACTTTAAAATCCGAGTTCCAACTCGCGTACTCCAACCGAGAGTATCGACGAAACTACAGTTTTCGTCCATAGATCATTTGTCAAAAGGGACGATCTGCAGGCCGTCTCCTTCGGGCTTTTGATCGAGTGGTTTTTCATTTTGCACAAGGATTAGAGAAATATCTACCTATAACATATGCATATTCTAAAACAAAGCGCAAAGCAAACAACCGAAATCCAAATTAAACAAGTTGAAGTCAAAGTTTTTCTTCTTATTAACCGACATACTAATCAAAACCATAATTCGTTGAATAAAGTATTGCGCAAAATACCTCGAGCTCAAGCTCTAATCCCATTATCAAAAGACAAGTCTTACAAAGTTTGCAAAAATAATAACGACGACCTAACAGATGTGCAAATATGGAAACATATATTCTTTGAAAACAAAAGCAAAATGCCGACAACAAGGCAGATCCTAATCCTAAGAAAACGCAACAGCTACCCCAAAGGAACACAAGAGGTACAAAACAGGCTGACCCCAATCCTAAGAAAACTGCGAAAGCTGCCCCAAAGGAACAGCTAGCCCCTTGGCGTTGATGGAGTAGCAGGTTGGACTGCAGTAGAAGCTTTCGAATTCCTCGGAACAGACTGGATCAAATTCGAACCGTGTTCATTGAACGCAGGTCGGAACTTGAAGTCCTTAGGCGTGACATCTGTTATGTCGATAGCATCGTACTTCACCTGGAGCCTCGCCACATCCGCCTCAAGTTTATCTATAATCTTAGGTGGCACAGCACCACCCTCTTCAACTATGAACTGCACGCAGTCCAGAGTCCCTTTAACCTGGGCGTATTCTTGGATGATGGGATCAGCCTTGTCCCGGTCCTCTACGTGCTTCCGCAGCTTCTCAAGCTTAGTTGCACACTCAACCTGAGCCTCTCACCGTGCTAACGTGGCTTCTGAGAGTCGGGAGAGTTGGAGCCTTTTCATTTCGCTCATATGCAACTTCTCGAGAGCACAGTAGGCCTCTCGCAGCTCGAAGAAGTCGGCACCCATCTGCTCTTGGATCACTTGCTGATTGAGGAGCTCTGTCACGGCTATGACATAGGTATCGTTTAGCTCACCCCTCAAAGCAGCAAGATCGTTGGTGGCCGATGCCGCAGTCTCACTCAGCATTTTCTTCAGAGCAGCTACCTGTGTTATCAGCTCTTTGACCACCTCCTCTTGCTTGTTCAGCTTCAGCCGCTCTTTGGCAAGGCGCTGTTTGTACTTGTCGACCAACTTCAACAGCCCCTCCAGCTCATCCTCATCTTCGGCTATAGACCAGAGTTTATTTTCATAAAAAGCGACGAGCTCATTGGTTGTCACCAAAGTCTGCCACCATACATTTGCCGAGTTAACACTTAACTAATTGCGATAGAAGACAGAAATAAAAGACACAAGCATACCTGGCAGGCTTGCCGTGACAATGTTTCATACACCTCGGGGGCCAACATCCGATCTACAATCAGAGTGATCAGACCATTGGCCCCAAGACGGTTCACCAGACCGGCACACGCTTGCTTATCCTGTGCAAACGGTGTGCCCTTATGTGTAAACGAGAAAGCCCAGCTTCCTCAAGAGTTGTCATGCCTTTCAGTTTGGGAGCTAACTCCCTCTATGATCTGATGATCAGCAGCTTCATCCTCCTCTTCCTTCTCCTCAACATGCTCCTCATCATCACCACCTGCTCCATCACCACCGCCACCTGCTCCATCCTCATCATCACTATCTGCTCTAAGAAGGCTCGGGACTTCTTGAGCAAATATCTCTAAATTAGGGTCGAAGGACTCCACGTCCCTGGTCATCTCTCCCAAGATATGGGAGGTTGTTGGGGTTCCACTAGGGGGAGCAGGCGGCACAACACACAGGTCAGTGGTATGCACTTCCGCAAGAGGAACTTCCAACTGTTCCTCTGCAATATCTTCTTCTTGTTGATGTTCCCCAGTAGGAACACCTTCATTCACTGTCTGTCCCCCAGCAGGGACTTCTTCTCTCGAACCTTGTTCCTCACCAGGAACAACAGCTGGATTCGGCTGTTCAGCCCTATCGATTACAAGCACCTCCCGGGAATTTTGATCCCAGTCGGATCGACGCCTCTTCCTGCGAACCAGGGGAGGACAGGAATCTCCGCTACCTGCAGAGGCAGACGTCTGGTCAAGTCTCCTCTTTGAACTTGGCTGATTTCTCAAGGTTCGATATGTAATCTGTTATTGGTGGTGGGCGACCCATCTTTTTAGCTTTCTTAACAGGACAAATGTTGAGATCCCAGCTAGCTGCACAATAAGTCACAGTTAGGCGGATGAACGTGCTGCTAGAACGGTAAATTGATGAATACCCTTACCATCGTTGATGAATGGAATGCTCTGTTCGATACGTGCACAGGTGAATTGACTAATGTGATAGGCTCCTACTTCTCGGAATCTTTCACAATCTTCCAGAAAGTTACCTGGAAAGGGACCAATGTTGCAATGCAGATCTGCAGGAAAAAACAAAAGCCGAGTTAAGAACATTTAAAGTTTCACATGTTTCAGCTCGGCGGTCCTAGGTGGTATCTTCCAAAGGTTTCTGCCCATTTCCTTTTCAGGATTCTTCCTACATCGCCGACAGATTCTGGGACGACTTTCAGGAAGAAGTATTTTGCTTTCCAGGCGTGGATCTTGTCTCCTGCACCTACGGTTATCAGCTTGTACTGGGTTTTGAAGTTGATATACACGAAGTCGATGTTCAACTTCATTCCCTTCTGCATAAACGAGTTGATTGACGACATGTTCTCCAGATACCTAACGCTGAGCTCCACATTAAACTCGTGGGCATGAGCCATCAGGGCTATCATTTGCCTGATCGAATGAGCGAACAGTTGTGAAATCGCGATCTTTCTTCTCACGCAGTACGAAACTAGTAACTTAGGCAAAGGCAACCAGAGGTGGCACCTTCTGAACAAGGATTCGTACAAACACACGTAACCCTGGGGACAATCCCAGGGTCATTGATGCGGTTCGGGAACTGTTAGCTCGTCATCTGGAGAAGCCCAATTGCCTTGGGGAGCTCATTCTTCATGAGCTATATCCATCTCGGTGACACGCAAGTCGTCACGAGAGGCTTAGGATTCGGTAACATTCATGCGGGAAGTAGACATAATTTATGATAGGAAAATCACCAAGCTATTCGAGTTAACCGCCAAGCTGAATATTCTAGAGAAAGAGAAAGAAGAGAGAATGGAGAGCGATTCTACCTGCAAGGAAATTATGTAATGTGGAGGTTTAGAATGAAGAAATGAGGGGGTATTTATACTATTGGAAAATGGCGGTTACCGAGGCACGCAATGATTGCGCGTGGGAATCTATAAAGCTATTACCTTCTAGCTTCCCCCTACAAAAACGATTCAATAAAGCCTACGAGAGCATTTAATGCACTTCAGCCGAAATGAACTTTTATTTTTGGAAAATCAATCATCGATTCACGAACTCATCATCGACCTGGGGGGGACTAACTGTTGATACCAGGTGTAGCACCTACCCAAAAAGCTCATTTCGACTCAAGGCCCAGTTTGACGCCGACATTAAGAGGAGAAAGGGGCTTAGAAGAGCAAGACCTAGGTGGGCCGATCTGACGAGATGAGCCTTCCAGCTCGACGCCCATTAGGGTTAATCAATGTTATTAGGGTTTTAAGCATGTATTTTCACTATAAATACACATGTAATTATTCCTTAAAGATATATGAAATTCTTCCTAGCTTTTACCCACAAGATCAAAGATTTAAACATATTTGTTAAGTCTTGATTCAACAAAATGGATTTATGATTCCTTACTTTTGATAAACCCATCTAAGATATTACTATGATAATTCTATCAAACGGAAAGGACCAACTTATGTAAATAGGCCTCGCACAAATCAAATCCAATTCCTCTGCAACAACTCATGTCACATGAATCATATGAAGACTAAAACAGAGTACACTTTGCTCGTACAAATCAAGCGATTTCTACTTCCACCAAATTTGATCTTCTAGGATCATGTGATAGCATGTGTTAGGATACCTGTCTTCACAGGCTCATAGTTCTCTTTATATTGTAAATGCATGGAGACATTATCATTAAGTTGAAAAAAATTGTTTTCTATCATCTTCTCCATTTTCTCTCAAGCTCTATTAGCTTTCATGGTATCAGAGCCATGGAAGGCCTTACTTATTCATTTTCTTCTTTAAGTATAAGTCAATGTGTGACCTTAAAACACTCAGTAACAAATTATTTACTATGGAAGACTCAGTTTGAGTAATTTCTCTCTAGTCAAAGGCTAATGGGACTTTTTACAGGAGCTGCGTTAAAACCCTCATCAACCATCATTGTGCAACAAGGGAACACTACTTCAGAAAAATCAACCCTAGAGTTTGAGAAATAAGTTCAACGAGATGAACTGGTTAAGGCATGGCTGTTTAGGTATTTAATATGGAAAGCTCTCCGAGCTGCTTATAGGCTTCAAATAGCTCAAGAGGTATGGATTTGTCTTGCTAAGAAGTATAATAGGTTTTATGCTACTAGAAAACTAGATCTTCAATGAAGCTTAAATATACTACCAAAAACAGAAATCCATGGTTGTATATCTTGGTGAGCTCAAAAAAAATTATGACAGTTAGATTCGATTGGTTTCCTTGTAACAGACCAGGAAATGATTTATGGGCTTTAAATGGTGTAGGGAAAGAATATGCATCTATATGAATTGTTATTGAAAACTCTATGAACTTAGATCCCAAACCTTGCTTTGAAGATGCAATGTTTAAGTTGGTTGCTTTTGATGATAAGATATAGGCTTATGAAACAACTTATGTAAATAAAACTTCACATCACTTTAGATTTTATAATGAAATGAATAGAGGTAGATATGATACAAATAGACACATTGGCTATGATACAAACAGAGGAGGTTTTTCAAACAAAGGCAGAAGTCAATCTCATAATCGTGGTAACTTCAGAGGTTCTAGAGGCAAAGGTTCATGCTCTTTTCCTAATAGAGGTCGTGGATTCTTTCTAAATTTTAACAATGAATCTTATTCTGAATATGGCAACACATTTACTTGTCAAATCTGTGGCAAGTTTGGTCATTCTACATTAAGGTGTTATAATAGGTTTGATCATAGTCTTCAAGAAGACTATCACTCATATCAGTTCAGTAATGTGCTAGTTAACCCTGGAATTGCCAAATCCATTTTGCATGTTTCCAAATTAACTGCTTATTATCCTTGCTATTTCACATTCAATTCTGATGTTGTATGTGTGAAGGAAAAAGTGGCTGACAGAGTGCTGACACAAGGAAGAAGGGATAAGAACTTGTATGTGCTTGATAATTCCAAGTTTTTTTTTTTTTTTTTTTTTTTTTTTTTAGNGCTTTCTATTGAGCTAGACAACAATCAACTAGTGAAGATATTTGGAATCAAAGACTGGAACATCTACATACTGAAGTTATTCTGCAATTATCTAGGAACCAAGAAATAAAATTTCTCAAGGCAAAGACACAAATGTGTGAAGCCTGTCAATTAGTAAAGAGCTGCAAACTTTCCTTTTCTACTTCTTATTTTATGTCTTCTAGACCTCTTGAACGCATTAACTGTGATGTGTGGGGACCTACCCTTGTTACTTCATCTCAAGATTTTTCTTTTATGTTATTTTCATAGACAATTTTTCAAGATTGACTTGACTATATCCATTTTGGTTCAAGTCTGATGTCTACACAGTTTTTGTTTAGTTTCATAAATTAGTTGAAAACCTGTTCAAACATAAAATTACAATCTTTCAAAATGATGGAGGGGGGTGAATTCACAAGTAAATTATTGATATCACATCTAGCTTAATCAAGAATACAACATTACATCTCTTGTCCTCACACTCCTTAACAAAATGGACATGTTGAGAGGAAACATAGGCATATTACAAATTGGGGTTAGCTATGATGTTTCATAGTAAAGTACCACATAATATTTGGGTTGAATGATTTTTTGCAACTAATTTCTTGGGTAATCTTCTGCCTTCATTTGTTCTTCCTGATAAGAAAAGTCCATATGAGATGTTGCATCAAAAGAAGCCAGTTTATAGTCATCTCAGAGTCTTTGGCAATTCTTGTCATCCATATTTTGCGACCTTATGGTAACAACAAGTTTGATCCCAAATCTTGGATTTGTGTGTTCGTGGGTTACAATGATAAATTTAAGGGTTATAGATGTCTTCATCCCCTACTGGTAGGGTCTATATTTGCAGGCATGTTCTCTTTGATGAGACTCATTTTCCTTTCAACAAAGACTACAAATCTTTTCTGCCAAAAGATGGTACTCATCTATTGTCAGCTAGGTTCTCTGGTATTACTCAATCATCACTTGAGATTGTGTTACAAGAGGCTGCAGTTATCCCTTCACCTACAAGACCTCTTTGTGTTTATCATCCAACTCTTATACACACTGAACACTTGCTGCTGAAACTTGGTCTGATTCAGCTCCAATTCAGGACTCTCCAGTTTCTGAATCAAGGATTTTGCCTGCTTCTAAGTCACCAACTTCTGCAAATGATAATATCATTGTTAATGATTTTGATTCAACATTGGTAAATGAAGCAGAACCACTTGCACATGAATCACCTATCACATGTGCAAGTCATCATCTTATGGCATATTTAAGCCTAATCCAAAGTATGCATTAGTCAATGTAAATTCCAATTACCATGAAGCTAAATAAATCAAGGCTGCATTAAAATACTCAGGTTAGACTCAAGAAATGGCAGAAGAATTACAAACACTATATGAAACACAAACATGGGATTCGGTGCCACCTCTCGAAGATATTCACCCTCTAGGATTCAAATGGGTGTTCAAAACTAAGTTACATGTTGATGGATCTTTAGATAAACTAAAAGCAAGGCTGGTTGGTAAGGGTTTTAAGAAAAAAGAAGGGGTGGACTACAAATAAACTTTCAATCATATTGTTAGAACAACTACCATTCGCATCATTTTACATTTTGCAGTTACTCACAAATGGAATTTTAGACAATTAGATGTGAAAAATGCGTTTCTCCATGGAGAATTACAAGAACCTCCATGATTTGAAGATCCTACTAAACTTGATCACATTTGTAAACCGAAGAAATCCATTTATGGCCTTAAACAAGCCCCTCGAGCCTTGTTTAACAAGTTTGGCCTCATATATAATTTATCTGAACTGTCATTCTTAATCGATGCCAAAGGATCTATTGTGATATTAATTCTTTTTTATGTGGATGATATTATTCTCACAGGTAACAACACTACCCTTGTGCAGAATTTGATTAACAGCTTGAATACACAATTTTGAATGAAAGATCTTGGTTCTCATCATTATTTTTTCAGAATTGAGGCACAATATCACGACAATGGTTTGTTTTTTAGTCAAGAGAAATATGCCTAAGATTTGTTAATTAATGCTGGCATGAATACTTGCACACCAATGCCTACGCCTTTACCTTTACGTCTTGATGGTCTTCTTAGCAGCACTGAGTTGTTTCCTGAACCGACTTATTTTTGAAGCTTGGCTGGAAATCTTCAATACTTAACTTTGATAAGACATAATATTCAATTTTTAGTTAACTTTGTTTGTCAATTCAATCATTTATGATAAACCCTAACATTCAAACCTGGTTTCCTGGGAAACCCTAAAACCTAACAGGTGAACTACTCAGACATTGCAAAACATAAACAATTCAACATCATAATAGAACACATAATCAAAACCATAAAATAGATATAAAACAAGTGTTCAGAGAAACTTCTCCCAACTACAGGGTTCTGGATCTTCATCTCCCTCAGTAAAAACTTAGAATAATAAAAGCATGGATCTAATAAAACCAAGCCACAAGGCTTATATAGTCTTAAGAAAAAGGAAACACCAAAATAAAATAAAAGATATCTTTGAAGACCAATTCTGAAAATTTTGGAAATCTTCTAAAAATTCTCGGGTGAAGTGCTCGATCAGGCACATTAGGGATCGATCGTGCACTTGAGTCTGACTTTTCCAGGGGCTTTTGCATGATCGTTCTGGTGCTCGTACGGTGATTTTGAAGGATTTCTGGAAGAAGTGCACGACCATGCACTTGGGAGATCGATCGAGCACTATCGTGTTTCTTCTGCGAGACAACTTGACCAGTTGGCAAACTTTTGGCTCTTATGTTGGACTCTACAACTGCATATGTCAATTTGCATATGTTTTGTGCATAAATCAGTCTTTTTGTTCCAGAACGACCCAATTACCTAGAATCCTATAAAAGATAGCAAATTGCAAGGAAAAAACTCGGATAACGTTTAATAGCAAACATAAATGCTCACTAGAACGCATTAAAACCGAGTAATATCAACTCCCTTAGACTTAGATCTTTGCTTGTCCTCAAGTAAAACAAGATTAAATCCAAAGATGAGGTTTGAAAAGGACCACACATGAATTCACTAAATCTCAGAATATCCAAATTTAAGTATCAAAAACTAAAGACATTATTCCTAGACAACCACTACAATAGACTGTTTACCACCACATAAATAACAACATGCATTCTACTCTAAATCCCGAATCAATCAAACTATCAAATCATCTCAGCCAGCTCACTAAATTCATTCAAATACAAATGGTGCATTCTTACTTATGGGGTATCAGTCAATACACTCGAGTACCTCTTCTATCAAAGTGCTCATACTAAACAGAGCATCAATCGACTTATGGTCCTGATCTTTTTCCCCCCCTTTCTCACTTCTCTTTTTTTTTCTTTTTCTTACTGCTCTATTTTTTATTATTTCTTCGCATTTCTACGTTTTTTCTTTTTAGCATCCGTTTTTTCTGAGATTGACTACGAATTTATAGATCTCGCTTTCAATCCTTTTTTCTATACCTTTTTATTTTCTGAAGGGAGGGAGAGAAAGGATCCAGATCATACTGAAAGAGCTTATTGGTTTTACAGAGAACTGAAGAGCAAGGTACCTAGCTTTCATAGAATACCAACACCATAAGTAAGAGAATTAAGTCCAAATTAAGTCATATCAGAGTTGAGCTAGCATCAAATCATCAACAATCCAAAAGATCAAAACTTTCAAAGGCATATCAATAATTAAATGGAGTTCCAATCCTAAATTTAGCAGTTAATCTAAGTCAGTAGTCAAATATAAAAAGAACATGAACTCACACTAGGTTAGTAGTCATCATGGATTCTGGTCATCATTCCTTCGACTCGACTCAATAAAAATTGNCTGTTAGTAGTCATCATGGATTCTGGTCATCATTCCTTCGACTCGACTCAATAAAAATTGAAAAATTTAGAAAATTTTCACCAAAATGATAAAACATCCAAAATAAACATATTAGTAACCTTACACCCATCCCTAGACTTACTTCACACTGTCCTAGTGTGAAAACAAATCCAAAAAAATAGTAAGACCTGACTCAAGAAAAAGAAAAAGAACAAGAAAAGAAAAACTAACATGGGTGGATTGCCTCCCACCAAGCGCTTGTTTAAAGTCGTTAGTTTGACTATGGAGCACAATGTGTTAATCATGATAATCAAATGGCTGAGCCAATGCACCTTCAGTCCTTCTCCTATTTGTGCAATAGAACATATGCACAAAGAAATACAATGTTTCCTATGGAAAAACACATCAATATTATCAAAGAAACTGACTACATATGTAGCATATATCATGAATTTCTCATTGATTACTAGAGGCTCATGTGAATCAAATGCATTAGATGGAAAAATAAAATCAACTTCAGGTTTAAACGAGTTCAACATAAAGTAGTCAACTTCATCTTCATCAATCATGTAAAATACATTATTCTCACTTTTAAAGTCCATCTCAACCTTAGGATTTTCTAAATCACTGAAGATCTTATCTACATCAAGCACATCTCCTAGAAAATACTTTTTAAGAAGTAGACTAGACTCATCATGCATTGAAAACCTTAACTTGAGATCATGAATATCATAAGATATCCCATCATAATTCCTAGTAAGTGTTTCAAACCTCATAGTATCTAGTCTTTGAGACTCATATATCAAATCATAACATTCATCAACAATCATTGGGGTATGCAAACTAGAAGTTATATCTTCAATGCTAGGCATGTGACATAATTCATAATCATGAATTCAGAGTTAAACTTAGATATTCTTTCTAGTTGGCTTAGTGGAACCCAATATATTACCTCTTCAAGTCCTTCAGCTAAGTTTACCTCTTCATGTGTGATATGTCTTCCCTCAAGTGCTGCTCAGTGTAAGAGGATGTTTAGTTGAAGAGTCTTAGCTGTAACTCTCCTTGGCAGTGTTGGATATTCTTTTTCAAGATAATCCAACTCTAGTTTTTTTTCTGGGGTAAGCACGTTCTCATCAAATAAATCCTCCTCATATGACTCATCATGAATGTTATCTTCGAATATGTCCTCCTACTCATGTATCCAACCATTGTAATCCATGGCCATCACCTATATATA
>OVBE01009955.1:0-15507 GCA_900406425.1 Iberis pinnata
ACAACATCGGTTTTGGTCAAAAGAGGGTTTGACCGGAACCGGGGTGTTACACTCCACAATGGAAACATCGCCTATCTTAGACTTTCATAAAATCCATAAATCTCCACTCTGACCAACTGCATCAACTAGAAAAGAGTTTTGAAACCGTTAACCCACACATATTTGCCTAGCTCGCTCACCCCTGCATAAGTTTTAAAAACAACTAAAACGCTCGTCTTATATTTCTTCACAATATACCGAACATATCTTCTAAAGTTGGGTTTATTAGCCTTCCAACAATTCAATAAGATAAGATTCATCATTATAAAAAAAAACGTCATAATATGAACTATCAGGGCGCACCACTATGCACTGGGCGGTCCCATCTCCTGAGCAGGTGGTACATCATGAATATCAATTTAAACATTCATATTACCATCACTCTCAACAATAGAACCCGACTCCTTCTCGACCATAACCACTTCTTCAACTATTTCCTTCTCCTTCCAATTTATGAAAACACCTCCCTCTCTACCAAACAATACTTGCTCCATACTAGAGCGTTTTCCAAACTCCGATTACACAATATCTCCTTTGGTCGGACCAAAAACGAGTCCTCTTTTTGGTTTCTGCGATTATCCCCGACCAACATTCCCCTTCAATTTTAACCTTTTTGTCAATCATCTTCTCATTCCCATTCTTGACTAATCCCCTCGACTTCGCTTGTACTCTTGCATTAAAAATATTTGATGGATATTCATTTTTTTAATTCGCACATGATGCAACACCTACGTCCTCCTGAATTTGACTAGCACCATTATTTATCAGATTAACAAATCTATTTTTTGTAGCCACCGTACCATACTCGTTCCCTCGTTTATTCACGGCTTGCACTGGTTTCTTACTCAACACTCCCTCCATAACTCGTACCCATTGCTGTCGAGCTAGATCCCAATGTTTCATTCCTTCCCACTGATTTACATACTTCAATGAAACCATCATTATCTATTGAGTTCTATACTTCCTTCCCTGATAGATTCCGAATCATTAAATTCGTCGCCTTTGCAATCATTTCCCGAGGACATATTTGTGCCCATGCCCATATACTCTATACTTCGGACAAATATTTGAGAGTCCTTCATAAGCTACTAGATTACATTCACCATTAATGATAATCGATCCCTTTTAAGGTGCTTTTAGATTCTTTTCCACACATACTCGAGCAAACCTAGCTCTCTCCATTTGCAATGTAGTCAAATCTACTTTAACTGGTTTCTCAATACCTTTTGTCATACCCATCAAAATCGTCTTATGATAAAAGTTAACCGGAATATTCATCAAACGTACCTATACCAGAGTTGTGAGGATGTCATCTCGTAATGGGTCAAAATTAGGTGACCAACCTTGCACCATAAGATAGCTCCCGAAAATTTTCCAAGGTCCTCTTCTTAAAGCTACCATGTAATATTTTTCCTCGTCAAACCTAATCATGAAAAAATTCCTTGGCATATCCAACACAAACATCCCACCATTTGGTTTCCACAGCTCTCAGAGCCTTTTCAATATTACAATAATCTGTAAACTTCGTCCAAGCACCTTGACAATCGTACAATTCTTCCATACGCCATTCATAATTGCCAAAAACATCATCCCTTATCGTCACTACTGGTTCTCCTTCTTCTCCATTAGAAAAACAAAGCTTCACACGTTTCGCACCAAAGTCATCATCCATCACACTATTTGGATTCGACATCCCTCTACCACTCTTACTCGAGACCAATTGAACCCACGACACTCCCTTATCTGGAGGATCACATGGTGGATGATCTTTGTCCATCAAATCTTCCATAGTTGCATCTTGATGAGAAATCATAATCACCATAATATCACCTATCGCTGTCACTAAAAACTATTCTTTTTTTTAACGACAAATTTCATTGATAATGAATCAAGATACAATGTCATATACAAAACTAAAGAATACAAATTATTACACAAGCAGATATGTGCGCCATATGCTGAAGATAGTAATTAAAAAGTAGAGGTTACGATGCATTCTGGTCAAGATCGTCTTATACGCTAACAGATTTATATATTTGTTATCTTCTTTCCTTTGATACCATCTAACTCCGATGCACTTCATACGCCTATATTGTTGAGGCTGTTTCCGAAATGCATCAGTAAAATCCATTGCTTATGAAACTAGTTATGGAAGTTTGACAATCTGATACCAATTAGTCTGTATCAGAGTCTTCATAACAATTGTAGACATTGAGATGATCTTGATACAATCCCATTTATTTTTAGCAATCTCTCCATCTTCACATCTTACATTGTTTCTCTAGTACTTTTTCCATGGCGGTTTCCAAATCCGAAATGAATTTCGAGAAGATTCAACGCCTACAGGAAATTTGTCCAGAGGAAAAACACCATAATACAAAACATACCATGGAAAAACGCCGACAAACAGAGATTCCATTGTCGGAAGAGTAAAATCTCGAAAGAAATTCAAACCGTTGATAAACGAAATCAATAAATTCTCCATGGAGAAGATAACTAAATATAACAAAGACAAACAACTAAACTACTAAAGTATAACCGACACTGAATTATCTATGATCGAAAAGAAACTAAAATAAAATAGAGTAGAGTACCAATCGACGTCGGAGAAACCAACGCCGGTCGGCCGAGAACGAACGGTATGGACGAAACTCCGATACACAGGGACTTGTGCGAGAGAGAGAAATGGCTTCGTTCGTAAAGGCGGAGAAAATCTTTCATGAATTCTTCACTAAAAACTGTTCATGTTGTGATTTAGTTTATATCATTTGAATCTTTTTTCTAATAATATTTTATAAATAAAGTAAATTATATAAAACTATAAATTTTTTATTATGTCAATTAAATTAAAATTAACAAATAAAAAATTAATATTTTCTTTATTTTCCACACATTTCCAATTTATTTGTAACGAAAATAAACACAAAAATAGTAGAGATGTTCAATTTATATTTTTTAATAATCTCCATAACGTAGAGATGTTGTAATTACATCCAAATCATCATAATTTGGGAAATTAGATTAATAGGCCTACTCACGAATATACAAATTTTGAAAAAAAAAATTAAAAACAAAAATTAAAATCGAAAATAGATTCCCTCATCTAGGAGCGAAGGAGACGGTGATTGCGGTTGGCGGTTTCATATTCGCCGACCATTTCTCCGACTCCAAATACAGCTGAGAGATTTTCCCGGCGACTCTTCCCATCTCCGGCCGATTCATAGGATCATCTTGAACGCAATCCAACGCTAGTCTTGTTAATTTCTCCGCCACAGTTACAGGAAACGAATCCCCCAATCTCGTATCCATCCACCTTCTCAATCTTCCTTCTCTATCGTTATCTTCGCCGTCAATCACCGCTCCGGCAGTTTCTATCACCGAAGTACGTTCGAAATCTCCAGTTGATTTATCGTACCTGTATTTCAGCGGCTCTTCTCCGGAGAGAAGCTCAAGCATCATGACTCCGAAAGCATAAACATCTGATTTCTGAGTGGCGATTCCTGACGTTTGAAATTCCGGCGACATGTAGCCTCTCACGCCTTCGAATCTGAGTGGTTTGCTATCAGATCGCTTTGAATGTCTCGATCCGTCTATTTCCGGAGACATTTCGTCTGTTTCCCCGCAAAGTTGTGCGGTGCCGAAGTGGCAAATCTTGGCGTTGAAATCCGGCTCCGTCACGATAACTGCCGAACTCTTGATGTGATTATGGACGAGGTTTTCGATTTTCAATCCGGTCTTGTTGTGGATGTAATCAAGTCCGTGAGCTAGATCTGTTGCGATTTGGATTCTCGAGATCCAATTTGTTAAAACGGTGAAATTAGGGTTCTTAGGGTTTCTCAAGCAATCTGCAAGAGATGCTCCGTTAACATATTCATAAACTAAGTAGATGTGATCACTTCCTCCACCGCCAGAGACAGATGCTCCAAGTAAATTGATTATACTCCCATGGTGGCTCCGGCAGATATCAGAAAGTCGTTCTTTAAGCTCATCTACAGCGATTCTCCGTCTAAACTTTCTCTGAAACACTACAACCTCTTTCCCTCTTAAATTACAACGCCACGAGGCTTTAGATGATGAAGAAGATAAGCGATGAGCAAGGAAATTATTGGTGGCGGTACGAATCTCAGAAACGTCGTATATGTGAGGATTTTCCGGTAAGGATTCACGGAGACTAGCTAGAGATGTTCGACTAGCGGCTGAGGAAGAAGCACCAGTTTTGCTTGAATTCGAGGTTTTCGTTGTTGTTGTACCGGTGGTGCTCGTTGACGGAGATTGTCTCGTCGGTGGAGCTTGTTGTCTTCTCTCCGATCGATTCGGTCGCGATCGTGTTCTTGTTGGCTCTGAAGCATTGACACCCATTTTTGATTTGCACATTAAGACGAAATCTCTGTATCAATACTTTTGACGGCGAAGTAAAGCGGACACGGAGATAGGCGCATTATAGAGAAGACACGGAGGTTGGCGCATTATAGCAGGGCAAGTCAAGTCTTCTCTTGGTTTTGTTTCTTTTAGCAATTTATAAAATTCCTCGTCCACTAATAAACACAAGACCCAAAACTATATATACTAGACCAATATGTCACATATAATAAAAGGAAAATTGTTTATGTATAACATTATAGAACATTATAGTATTTTGATAGCCGCATAAATATTTATTCATACAGTTTTTATTTTATTATGAATTTGCAGTATAGAAATAAATTTAGGAAACGAAATTTTCCACAAAGTCTTATAGACGAATTTGTATTTGCATACACATACATATCAACTTTAATGTATCTGTTTGGTCATTTGTCAAAATCAACACTTTTTTATTTACCGAAACTTTTATTTTTATTTGTGAAAGTTATTTGTAAAATCTAAAGATATTTAAGACCCCTTACGATGACACAAAAAAGTCAAAGGCCAATTACGGAAACCCAAAAAGGCTCATAAGCCAATTTTAGGCCCAATTATAAATTGAAAATGGCAAATGAGCGGGAACTCATGAACAATCAATCATATCAGATCAGGTTTTGAATATATGTATCCGGGTCGGATCCTAAATCAACAAATAAAAATATTTATTTTTCCATAGCCAGATGTAGAAAGAAATTTTTTATTCGTTTTTATTCGAACGTTGAGAAAAAAAGAAAGAAATGTTGACTTATATAAACGCGATTACAACACTCTATACAAACTATTTTCATTTTACTATGCGATTAAAAAAACTCTTAGTTTTCTCTAAAATCTTTGTGATCCAAATCTCTCAGTTTTCTCTAAATCTTTGTGATATTCGTTTGTTTATTTGAGAATGCGTTTTAAATTTCATTTATCTTTCTCGAGTCATCATCTTCGTCAACAAATCTCTACGGTAAATCCTACCGTATTTTTCTTCTCGCGATCGAGCTCTTCTTCGATCGGTGACGTGATTAATGGCGGAATGAAGCTAAGAACGCGATCTGAAGAGAATCTTAACAAACTTAGTGATTGTATGGATAATATGGATGATGATGTCTCGAAGCTGTTTATGGATTATAATCAGACTGATTTCAGTGCTGATCCAGAGTTACTTCGTCTTCTTAGTGATTACTTCACTACTACTAGATCCGTCTCGGAACTATGTGAATCTCTAAGACAATGCTTCGAAAATCGTCAATACGATGAATGTCTCTTGATCGACGAAGCTTTACGGGATTTTGAGGAGGAGAAATCAGGCTACGCCGATCTACTAGAAGCCAGTTTCAGGAAAACGATATGTGATTTGAGAAGTTTCAACGACTGCGATTGCGGTTTTTTAACCGGTGATTTTCTCATGAAAACTCAGATATGTCATGAAGATCTAGTGAAAATGATCGTAGAACTAGAAGCGACGATGAAGGAAATCAATAAGAAGCTTATTGAAGAATCAATGCATATTCGATTCTACATCAAAAGCGGAGTATATAGCAAATAAGTTAGAAGTAGTTGTTATTCAAATTATGAGTGTGATTTGTTTGTTACGATTCTCTTTCTCTTTGTATTATAAAGTTAGGTACGATTGTTCAATGAAAAGGAAGGAAAACATTTTTCAGATATTTCTTCTTTCTTTCTCCTCTTTTCCATTTTATGGTATTAGAGCTTGAAGTATTTTTTTGAAATTTCTGAAACATTAATGGCAGAAAATCCTACGAACCCAACGACTGAAACTCTAGTCATGAACCCGACGATAACAGAGGTGAGACGAACAATTTCACCGTATGATTTAACAGCTGCTGATAATCCAGGAGCAGTAATCTCACATCCATTGCTGCGAGGAACAAATTACGACGAGTGGGCCTGTGGAATTAAGACAACATTAAAAAGTTTGGATTTCTCGATGGATCAATCAAAAGACCTGCAGAAAATTCTCCCGATTTGGAAGATTGGTGGACCATCCAAGCTCTTCTAGTGTCATGGATTAAAATGAAAATTGAACTGACACTTCGATCTAATATCTCGCACAGAGATGTGGCTCAAGATTTGTGGGATCATCTCAAACGAAGGTTTTCGGTGCTAAATGGACCTCGTATACAACAAATTAAGGCGGAACTAGCATGTTGCAAGCAACGTGGACTTGCGATTGAAACCTATTATGGGAAGCTCACGAGAATATGGGATAGTATGGCAGACTATCGCCCCTTACGTGTTTGCAAATGCGGAAATTGCACTTGTGATCTAGGAACACTTCAAGAACGAGATTGTGAAGAAGATAAAGTCCATCAATTTCTTTATGGTTTGGATGATTCTTTTTATTGTACAGTGAGGTCTTCGTTGGTCTCACGTTCACAACTTCAACCTATGGAAGAGGTGTACAATGTTGTACGTCAGGAAGAAGATCTAAGAAATATAAAAAAGCTTGATGAAGAAGCACCTACAACAACAGTGACTGCATTTAGTGCTCACACAAAGCCACGTGGAAAAACTAATGAAATAAATAAATTAAGTTTTTGTAAGCATTGTAACCGTGCTGGTCATGCTACTGATAGTTGCTTCCTTGTGATTGGATACCCCGAGTGGTGGGGTGAACGTCCAAGATAAAGAAGCACGCTTGGTAAAAGACGTGGAGGCTCTTCATCGTTTAATGGTACAGGGAGGGGTCATGGTTCCGTCTCATATGCGAATGATGTACATGTTAGTGGCGTACAAAATGCAGAGCAAGCTAATTACGCTCTCACATAAAGAGATCGTGACGGAGTTAGCGGAGTGAGTGACAGTCAATGGCGCAGCATTGTCAACATTCTTAATGCTGGAAAAACAAATGCAAATTCCAATGAAAAATTAACTGGTACGTTTTCTACTCCCTCTTGGATTATGGACACAGGAACAAGTCATCATTTAACGGGAAAGCTAGATATTTTAAGTGACTTGCAAGATATGGAACCAGTGTTGATTATTTTGGCTGATGGACATGAGTGGATTTCAGTTAAGGATGGAAAAGTAAGATTAAGTTCAAGTCTTGTAATAAAATATGTTTTCTACGTTGAGGGAATGGAAACAGATTTGATATCTCTTGGAAAATTAATGGATGAGAATTGTTGTGTTGTGCAATTGGCTGACCAATTCCTTATTGTCCAGGACCGCATTTCGAGGATGGTGATTGGAGCGGCTAAGAGGGAACATGGAGCATTCCGCTTTCGCAGTATGGAAACTGTCGCTGCAGTAGCCACAGAAGATATAACTTCGTATGAGTTATAGCATAAGAGGATGGGACACCCAGCTGCTAAAGTAGTTTGCTCACTTCCAGTTGTTTCTGTTTCGGTTTCTTTTGAGTTTTTGAATAAGGCGTGTGATATATGTCTTCGCGCTAAGCAAACAAGATCTTGTTTTCCAATTAGTATCAATAAAACAACGCAAATTTTTGAGTTGATATATTGTGATCTATGGGGACCGTATAGAACAAAATCATTTTCTGGTGCTCGTTATTTTCTAACCATAGTTGACAATTATTCGCGTGGAGTATGGATATATCTTTTAAACGATAAATCTGAAGCAGCCAATCATCTGAAGAATTTTTTTGTCTATGGTTAAGGTTCAATTTAAGACAGAAGTTAGGACGGTTCGTAGTGATAACGGATCAGAGTTTTTATGCTTAACCGAACACTTTCTTAAGAATGGAATTATGCATGAAACGTCATGTGTGGGAATACCACAACAGAATGGAATAGTAGAAAGAAAGCATAGACATATACTAAATGTTGCAAGAGCTTTGAGATTTCAAGCAAGTCTTCCCATTAAATTTTGGGGAGAATGTATACTTGCAGCGGGATACTTGATTAACCGAACTCCAAATTCGGTTCTTGGTGGAATAACACCATATGAACGTATACATAAGACAACACCAAATTATGATCATTTGAGAGTATTTGGGAGCCTATGTTACGTTCATAATCAAGCTACCAAAGGAGATAAATTTTCACCAAGAAGTAAAAAATGTATTTTCATGGGTTATTCACATGGAAAGAAAGGTTGGAAAGTGTTTGATTTTGAGAAACAAGAATTTTCCATCTCAAGAGATGTGATGTTCTATGAAAATGAATTTCCATATCCATCTTCAAGATCGAATGTGGCAAATTCAGAAGAACAATCTCTTTGGAAGCCAATGGGAAATATTAATCTAAGTGATGATGATGAAAAGCTAGGCCACGTACCCATTCATTTCGGCTCAACAAATTCACAAAGCCCAAATACTAATGTCTTTGCAAGGTTTAATAATGTTGGGCTTAATATTGAAACTCAAATAGAAAGTGAAAGAGATATGGTTACAACAACGTCTACACCACCTATGACATCGACACCGTCTTTGTTTCATATCTCTCCTATGCCGATTGCCAACACCGAAGCTCAAGGAAATCCTCATCCAAAATTTCAACTTGGTCGTGGGCATAGAAAAAGAGTACCACCAGTTACTTTAAAGAATTTTGTCACAAACGCAATGTTAATTGGAACGAAGAACTCAACCTCTTATGAAAAGAATGTATGTTATCCAATCTCTGATTATATGAGTTGTGAGAAATTTTCTACTAGTCATCAGACATATCAAGCTTCTATCAACAACAATTTTGAGCCAAAAACATATAAACAAGCAGTATGCGATGAAAGATGGCGTAAGGCAATGGGTGCTGAAATACATGCGCTTAAGATCAATAAAACATGGTATCTTGAAGATTTTCCTAGAGGAAAACGTGCAATGGGTTGTAAATTGGTTTTTAGGATTAAACATAATTCTGATGGATCGATTGAAAGATTTAAAGCTCGTTTAGTTGCTCTTGGAAATAGGCAGATTGAAGGGGAAGATTACAGAGAAACGTTTGCTCCGGTGGCAAAAATGGGGATTGTTCGATTGTTTTTGGATGTTGCAAAAAAAGAGGATGATATGTACATCAAATGGATGTACATAATGCATTCTTGCACGGCGAATTGCAAGAAGAGGTGTATATGCAATTGCTGCCTGGATTTCACTCATCAGATACAACCAAGTTTTGTCGCCTCAGAAAATCACTATATGGTCTACGCCAAGCACCACGCTGTTGGTTCGCAAAACTCACCACTGCCTTAAAAGATTATGGCTTCCAACAATGCCTTTATGACTATTCCTTGTTCATATATGAGAAAGGTGAGTCTCGTTTACATATATTGATATATGTTGACGACCTAATTATTACAGGGAATAGTGTAGCAGCAGTGAAATACTTTAAAGGGTATTTTCTTTTTGCTTTCATATGAAAGATTTGGGGACTCTTAAATATTTTCTTGGTATAGAGGTTGCAAGAAATTATACTGAAATGTATTTATGTCAGAGGAAATATTCAGTTGATATTATCACTGATACTGGATTACTAGACTCAAAACCAGCTGCATTTCCATTAGAACAGAATCATAAATTGGCTTTGTCTCAATCTCCATTTTTAGCAGATCCAAAACCTTACAGAAGGCTTGTTGGAAGGCTTATATATCTTGGAGTAACTAGACCAGACATGGCATATTGTGTACATGTTTTGGCGCAATTTATGCAAGCTCCTCGAGAAGATCATTGGTATGCTGCATTGAGAGCTGTCAGGTATTTAAAAGGTAGTCCAGAACAAGATATCTTATTACGTTCTGATGCTAATTTCCAAATATATGGTTGGTGTGATTCAGATTGGGCTAGTTGTCCTATCACAAGACGATCGGTGACATGATACTTTGTGCAGCTTGGTGATTCTCCAGTGTCATGGAAAACACGTAAGCAAGATATAGTGAGTATGTCTTCAATAGAGGTTGAATATCGGGCGATGGCTTTCTTGACAAAAGAGCTAATTTGGCTGAAACGAGTTCTTCAAACGCTTGGTGTTAGACATGATCAACCAATGTTCATATATTGTGATAGCAAGGCAGTTATTCACATAAGTACAAATCCAGTATTTCACGAACGAACGAAGCATGTTGAACTAGACTGTCACAAGGTGCGCGATGAAATTCATAATGGAACCATTATTACTTCTCATGTTGATAGTCGTTCACAAGTGGCTGATATATTCACTAAAGCCTTAGGCCGACATGAATTCGATAACTTCAAAGACAAGTTAGGCACACAATTTGCATGCTCCAACTTGAGGGAGGGTATTGAAGAATCGAAGCATATTCGATTCTACATCAAAAGCGGAGTATATAGTAAATAAGTTAGAAGTAGTTGTTATTTAAATTATGAGTGTGATTTGTTTGTTATGATTCTCTTTCTCTTTGTATTATAAAGTTAGGTACGATTGTTCAATGAAAATGAAGGAAAACATTTTTCATATATTTCTTCTTTCTTTCTCCTCTGTTCCATTTTAAAGCTAAGACGCGTACGAGGAAGAAGAGCGATCGTCACTGCAGCTTTACTTGCACCATTGATAGCTGTAATGATGGTAAGCAAAATCATAGACGGATTTATTCCATTAGATGCTTGTGATAAATTTGCGGCGTGTAGATGGAAAAAATCAACCGAAGAATTGAAGAGAGAAAAAAACGGCTATGAATTCAACGGAGAGAGGCGTAATGGTTTCTTTAAAGGAAGTAGAGAAAATAGGTAGAATCGTGGATCGATTGGTGAACGTAGTGAAATCGATCCGAGTAACGGCTGAATCTGCTATTAAGAAACGTTCATCAGTGGTTGTAGCCATGAGTGAAATGGAGGAGGAGCAAAAGAGATTAAAGTCAACAATCATTGACCTCGATAAAGAAACAGAACGTTGCGACGAGTTTGCTAAGTTTGGTCGTACAGTAGCTCGTGAGAAGATTACTCAGTTTCTCTCTCGTGGTGAAAGGTGCTCAAAGTAGTTCAAAATTTCAGTATAGATTCATTAATTGTACGTAGAAGATTTGTTAATTGGAATTTATATTGTAACTATTTTTGAAGAACTGCAATCAGACTTCACCAAATTTGTGTGGTGCAATAATCATACTGATGTTCAAAACTTAGTACATGAGATTGGAAGATTTTGGTTACTGCTGTTGTTTGAGGGGTCTTGCATTAGGAACGAGAAGAAATTCGAAGAGAAGGATATCATTATCATATTCAAGGAAAAAAAGAGTTGCAGAAGATCATCACATTCGACATCAACATCTTTTCCAATACCATTTTCTTTCTTTTTATTAGTCAAACTAATGGGATATGCATTTTAGAGTTTTATCTATAAGATGTTAGCCTTTAATAAGTATGTGGAAGGGGGACTCTTTTAGCCTATAAGACTTCCGAAAGGAAAGCTTGGTTAATCTCCACTCTTTCATTGAAATTGCTTTCAATTTCCTATATTTGCGTCAATGGTTGTATTGGAATAATGTTTGTACTTTGCAAACTTTCTTTATATATAAACTAATTTATTCGTGGAAAAAAATACACTAATAAAAAAAAAATTCAAGAATCGATGGTTTTTCTCTCCCAGCTTGCGATTTAGAAACCCTAGATATGATACTTTGAAGGGTGGCGGCTCCGTGACCTCGCCGGCGTGTTCTTCGTTTTTCTGGCGACGGAGGGTAAATATAATAAGGAAGGAACAAGGAACAGAGTGAGCCAACTACCATTGACCGATCCTGAAGCTCTCATTCTCTCCCTTCTTCATTCAACTCTCGACGGTAAGATCTCTCCTTATCTTTCATAGATCTTAGCTTCTTCGATTTTCTTTTTGATCTCTATGCAATTTGTGAACCTTCTTTTTTTGAAATCTAACATTTCTGAGTTTTGTTAATGTACTATCCATGTCTTATTTCGTAATTTGGGCTGTGATTGTTAACCACTGTGAATGTTCTTCTCTCTCTTTATTCGCAAGCTTGAGGAATTTTTAAGACCTTGGAAGATGATAATAACACCATCTTGTGCAGAATATAAGTGAAGATAGTGATGAGATGTTTGATGACTTGTTCAACAAATACGGAAAAGTCGTTTACAGGAGTGAGGATCAAAAATCTCCAACAGCTGAAGTAGATGATGATGCAGAAAGTTTAGCATGTAAGCAAGAGTCTCTCTTTGACTTATTTGGCTTAAGCAATGAAGAATGTGGGTTTTGATATTGATTGTATGTTGTTATCTCGTTCTTGCAGTTGCTGTTGAAGCCAAGGTTGCTAGTGAGGTGAAAGCTGGAGACATTAAGGTCCTCTTTGTTAAGCCTCTTGTTTACTGGACTCGGTTTTTCATCATAGCCACTGCATTTTCCCATCCTCAAATTGATGCAATCGGGTAGAGATCTACTTAGACTTTCTTTTTGATATCTCTATTCCAGTTGTAAATAACATCACAATTCACATCATGAACTGTGGATGCAGATCCAGGATGAGAGACTTGGTGAGTCTCTTCTTGTGTTGCCCTCATGCCTCTGGTCAATATGTATAAGACAGTGACACTTTATGTTGATTATATGCTTTCAGGTGATGTGGTGATCCATATTTTCTTACCTCCACAAAGAACCTTCTATAACTTGGAAGATTTTTACGGAAATGTCATGTCAATTCAACTTCCCTTTGAGGATCAGTCACCACCACAGAGATGATGATGACAAAGTTATTCAAACAAACATACAGTTTGGAAGAAGAACAAGTTTATTGGTTAGGATCCATGACGCAAGAAGACTGTCGAGTTATAGTTTTGCTTATCCACACATTGCTCTGATGCTTTGAACAGCCCTCGGCGTGAAGGTTGATGGATTTTGATATAGCTAAGATGGTCCTGTTGGAGCTTTGGCTTCACATCTGGCTAATACTTCTCTAGAGAAGCAACGAACTGTGAGAGAATCTTTGAAACACCAACAAAGATTTTCTTCCTACTGTTGTTTGGGTTTATTATAATTGTTGTGATGTGTGTATAAAAATACTTGGTGAGAGTCTGTACCCATTAGTGGAGCAAATTGAAGCAGAGTTTGCAGCTAAAGTGACTGGAATGCTTTTGGAGATGGACCAAATCGAAGTTATTCATCTTTTGGAATCACCAGCAGCTCTTAAAGCTAAAGTTACAGAAGCTATAGATGTTCTTAGAAGTGTTGTTGATGGTGGTGTATCTGAACAACTCTCTTCTTGGAACCTCTCTTAATCTTTAACTTAATCAGGCGAAATTAAAACTTTTTGGGATTAGCTAAGGACTTGCAGAAAGAAGAGAAGGCTCCTCTGATTTCTTCATGGATTGGGAGAGAGAGAGAGAGTGATAAAGGGCGATGATGATCTTGAAAGTTTTCGGTTTGGTGTCTCAAGGAGATGATGTGAGCCAAAGCAGTTTGTCTCTTGTTAAGTCCCTCAAGGATAAAAGAGAATGCCCCAAAAGTGAGACAACTCTGTATCATAGCCTGTGGAGCACCTGCAACACAGTTAGACCATATAGAAAATGGTTAGCTCTTATATGTTAAGACTAAGAACTTGTGTGTATTATATTTGACAAAGTAGAAAACACAATTTGGGCTAAAAATACTAAATAAATCAATACTAAAGCTCGTAATGATTTTGTCAAAGAACGCCTCAAGCAGAAACAAGGCAAGTTATTTTCATATTCAGATAATCTCCCAATACATTAATTAGCATGTCTTTGCTTCTTACTTTCACATTAAAAAAATTTGATCATTGTAACTCTTTGCTCTGTTACGAGATGTTTTGTTATTGTAACTTGTTTCAGATTAAAGTTTTTGGCCCTAATATCTTTTGTAAACTAGTGATTTTGTATCACTTCAACTTAGCTCTCTAACATAGACAATGAGTAAAATGTTTTTCTAAAAACAGTAGAAATCTAAGAAGAAAGATCATAAATTAGAAAGTTATGCACGAGCTTATGAGATGTTTCTTACTAGAGTCTTGCCATATAATACGCTTAAATAAAGAGCTTATTCCTATAATAAAACTTCATTATTATATGTTTCTTGAATCTTCAAGGAAAAACAAAGAAAGTTAACCCCATAAAGATGGAGTATGAATCAATTATAAATTGCAATGTAAAAAATTATTGATTTGCAATGTAAACAAATTATTGATTAGCGATTTAATACCAATGGATAAAACTCAAACTTAGAATTTTTCTACTAAGTAAACAAATATGTGGAAATAGAGAAACAACTCTGCAATTTAGAAACAAATATGCAATGGAGAAACAACTCTGCAATAGAGAAACAACTATGCAATGTAAAAACAGCGGTCAAACTATTATGTTGACCAAGAAAAAAATCTACAATACAACCACCGCAGATTATGAAAATTTGCGGTCAAAGGATTTAGAAAAAATTTGCGGCAAAAAAATTTGCGGTAACGTGAGAGTTAGATGAGTAAGAAAAAAAATATGCTGTAACTTGTGAAACAAATCTGCGGTCATTGCAGATTAATATTAAATATCTGCAGTCAAAAAACAAAGGGGTTAATCTGGCAATTTCAGAAACTCATAACTTTGCGGTGACAACAAAAAAATATGCAGTAAAAGAATATATATATACAGTCACAAAGATATCTGCAATATCAAGATGACTATGCGAGAACAAATCTACAATATAAATAAATCGGCAGTGTTATCTAAAAATTTGCGACAAAAAATCAGCAAAAGAAAAAAAATCTTGCGGTGACGTCGAAAATTCGGCGGTGACGTAAACGTTTCAAAAAAATATGCGGCCAAATAGACAAACAAATTCTGCGAGACAAATCGGCGATACAAAAAATTTGCAATGCAAAACAAATATGCAAGAACAAATTTTCGAAAACAAATCTGCATTACAAAATTTCGCAGATTTTTTTTTGCTCCAGATTACACGTTGGCATTATCGTATATACTGGACAACTTTTTTCTCTCTCATATAATTAATTTTTTTTCCCAGCTTTTTTGTTTGTTCATGACTGAGGGGTAGAATCGGGTTTAACAAAAATTGGGTTATCTCCAGTAATTAATGAAAATGTGGGGTTATGTCAGCAATTAATTGAAATATGTAGGTCAAGTAAGTAATTATGCCATATATATATATATATATATATATATATATATATATATAT